>CAXIWW010000827.1:107500-110000 GCA_964036315.1 Acanthosepion esculentum | reverse complement strand
TGATGAGATGTTAACAAAAATTTTTTAACGTTGAAACAAGATGTACAGTTTTGTAGTGAGTATGTACATGTTCTAATGTAACAGTGCATAATAAATAAATATTTATTGTTGTACTTTTGTGTTGAGCCCTGTTTTAAATGAAGGTTTTAAACGCTGAAATCTTACTCTTTGTTCTTTTTACATTTGGATATCATATATATATATATATATATATATATATATATATATATATATATATTGCACATTCAGTGCTGGTCTTAATAAAATAGTACTTGATGTAATATAAGAGAGTTGTTAAGTATATATTAATAAATATAGATTTTTTTCTGGTAGCACTACTTGTAATTTTATGCACAGCGTAATCTTCAGGTATTGAGAAGAGATCATTAATCCACATTTATTTTAAATATAAAATATAAATCATGTTTATTTTAAATATAAATTACTTATTTATTTTATTAACCAGTGATCTCTGTATAATATATTAGTCTCAATCAGGAGTTGCTAAGTTTAATTTTAGCACTTGCAGATTGCATTGTGCATAAAACGCCAAGTCATGTCACCAGTTAGTGTGTGTGTATATATATATATATATATATATATATATATATATATATATATATATATCAAGGGTGGCAAAAGTTGGTTAATGTAATAGCCACAGATATACAAGTGAGCAAGTTTCGGTTAGCAAGGTCCATTTTACTGTTTTTAAACTACAATCTTCCATGATTCTCTCTCGTACATTCATATCTGCTCGATGCGTATCCAAATGTAAACAAATGACGTCACACATTATGAAATGGACAAAGTCTGACAATTATTTTAAGACATTTTTATGTTTATACATTCTTTTTTATAGATACAAATATTTATGCATAAACATAAAAATGTCTTAAAATAATTGTCGAACTTTGTCCATTTTCATAATGTGTGATGCCATTTGTTTACATTTGGATACGCATCAAGCAGATATGAATGTATGTGAGAAAATCATGGAAGATTGTAGTTTAAAAGCAGTAAAATCGACCTTGCTAACCAATACGATCCTCTGTGGCGAAATTAGTAAAAGCCCATCAGCCTATATGTTCGATTCCTGTCGGAGGACGAATATTTTCTATGAAAATTTCTCGGACATTCAGGCCAGTAAATGTTATTAATACTGTTTATTATAAACAGAGCATTTACTTAAATATTTGTATCTATAAAAAAAACATAAACATAAAAATGTCTTAAAATATATATATATATTATATTAATTGTACGACTCTGAGTTTCATGCCAAAAGAATTTTCAAGTGCTGAAATTATTACTAATAATAATTACAGTACTTGAATATTGCTTCAGCATAAAACTCAGAGTTGTGCAATTAATGTATGAAATTTTGTGTATTTCTTTATATATATATATATATATATATATATATATATATATATATATATATATATATATATAATAAAAATTATATATATATATATATATATATAATAAAAATTATATATATATATATATATATATAATAAAAATTATATATATATATATATATAATAAAAATTATATATATATATATATAATAAAAATTATATATATATATATATATATATATATAATAAAAATTATATATATATATATATATATATATTATTTTTATTATAAAAAATAATAATAAAAACATGTTGAAATCTCTACACAAAAGCTTTCATGTTTCAATACTTTCATTGTACTTCTTCAGGCAATTGTAAGTAACTGGTGATTAAATAATTTTTAAGGAAATTTGAAAACAAATTGTTACCTATTTTCAGAAAAAGTTAAAGGGGTGGGGAACATAAGGTCAGAATTTAAATTAGACTTGTGGGTATGTCTTGATTAACCAATTAAATGTCAGATCTACACTAAATAGAAAATTAAGCTCAGAGGTTGGAGATGGATGAGTTATTTTTTCATGTCATGATAAAATGGAACAGACAGGCCATCCTTGTCAACTGCAGAAAATATGTCAGCGACAAATGCATTGTAATTCTAGACAAATATTACATGTTCAATTTTTTGAAAGGTTGTTGAAGGGAGGGATAGGATGATCAAACGTAAAGTTAACAAAAAAAAATTATTTTTTAAATTTGTTATATTCAGGAAGCTTCGTAGATGGGCCTGTAGATATAATTAAAAATGTGGAACATCTATATAAGATGTTAATAATACTAACCAGACGGCAATACATAGCAAAATTAAAGCTGAATATACAAACTACAGTACTTAGCCATATAGGATCAACCATTATATACTCATAAATTATGGCTATAAGAAACAGTAATACGTAATTTTTTAAAATTTGACTATATTTTAAAGTAAAAGATAAACTGTGTCAGCAATTTACATTTAATTCACTCCTCTGGTTCAATAGAGCTTTTTTTTGTCAGCAAATTTGATTATCTCTAATTTTTCATGTAAACATAAAAATCATGGTTCATTTAAAGATTTACAAGTTCTATTTTTTTTTTTT
>CAXIWW010000827.1:35000-102500 GCA_964036315.1 Acanthosepion esculentum | reverse complement strand
GTATATATATGTGTGTATGTATATATGTATATATATGTGTGTATGTAT
Organism: Acanthosepion esculentum; assembly: GCA_964036315.1. Taxonomy (NCBI): domain Eukaryota; kingdom Metazoa; phylum Mollusca; class Cephalopoda; order Sepiida; family Sepiidae; genus Acanthosepion; species Acanthosepion esculentum. The sequence continues at coordinate 102,452 of CAXIWW010000827.1, read as the reverse complement.
ATATGTATATATATGTGTGTATGTATATATGTATATATATGTGTGTATGTATATATGTATATATATGTGTGTATGTATATATGTATATATATGTGTGTATGTATATATGTATATATATGTGTGTATGTATATATGTATATATATGTGTGTATGTATATATGTATATATATGTGTGTATGTATATATGTATATATATGTGTGTATGTATATATGTATATATATGTGTGTATGTATATATGTATATATATGTGTGTATGTATATATGTATATATATGTGTGTATGTATATATGTATATATATGTGTGTATGTATATATGTATATATATGTGTGTATGTATATATGTATATATATGTGTGTATGTATATATGTATATATATGTGTGTATGTATATATGTATATATATGTGTGTATGTATATATGTATATATATGTGTGTATGTATATATGTATATATATGTGTGTATGTATATATGTATATATATGTGTGTATGTATATATGTATATATATGTGTGTATGTATATATGTATATATATGTGTGTATGTATATATGTATATATATGTGTGTATGTATATATGTATATATATGTGTGTATGTATATATGTATATATATGTGTGTATGTATATATGTATATATATGTGTGTATGTATATATGTATATATATGTGTGTATGTATATATGTATATATATGTGTGTATGTATATATGTATATATATATGTATATATATGTATGTATGTATATATATATGTATATATATGTATGTATGTATATATATATGTATATATATGTATGTATGTATATATATATGTATATATATGTATGTATGTATATATATATGTATATTTGGATTGATGTGAGTTTGTGACCCTCGGTTCCATGCTCTTTGCAATTGTCAGACAAAAACATTTGTTTGATCTCAAAGAGTGTGAAACCCAGGGTCACAAACTCAAATCAATCCAACTAAATATGTTAGCTCTATCACGGATATTGAGCGCTTCCAATAAGTACCATGCATATATAATATATAGATAATATATATAAAAATTGCATGCATGCATACATACACACACACATATATATATATATATAAATATGTGTATAGTCTGTCTTAAAGAGCTCACTGATACCACGGTCTTGGAAAAGTTGGAAAGCAACATTTTTATTAAAGACACTTATGGATATTTTGATTCTAGGCAGAAGTAACGGATGATATGCAAATAAAACTATTATGGTTAATAGCTCTACTAAACCATATGTAAATAATGCATATGCACACACACACACACACGACGAGAAATGGTTAAACACTCTCTGATATATGCACATATATAGGGGCAGGCTAAAACACACTCACAGCTTGATCAAGAAGTCTTTCCCAAAAAATTTTAACGTTTGGTCTTTTCATCAGATTTTTAAAAGTGAGTTGAGTTAAGAACTTTTCAGCACCCCCTCATACATATATAGATACTTACTAAGCTAAGCTTAATTTTGCACAAAGCCAAATTCAGGTAAGCGGATTGTGTAGCGTCAGATGAACAGGCTTCATGATTGCAAATCCTATCTTTTACCTGTTCTTATATACACACACACACTTACACAAATATGTAGATAATCTTTTTTTCTTTTTTTTCCATCATCTACTTTTCATCAGAAAGGTGGGCGTACCAGTAACCGTTTACTTACGTTTTATTTACCTAAAGACAAGCTGTGCCACTTTTGACAGGTGACATAAAAAGGTGGGAAGAACCAGGACGCAAACAGTGAACAGGTGTGTCAGGTGTGCCTTAATTAGCATAGCATTTACATACACACACACACACTCTGCAATGTATTCGTATATATTTATATATAGATGTAGATGCATTTATTGTAAATGTGTGAATGTGTACCTGTATGTATATGCATTATATATCTGTGTGTGTATGTGTGTGTATATATATATATATATATATATATATAATGTAATGTTTTGGATGTTCATGGTGTGCACTGTATATATCTGAGAATATCAATATACACATACGCAGTCAAGACAAAATAAATTGACATCTATTTTCAAATCTGACTTTGTTCAGTTTTGACTCCTTGGTTGGGGGTACCAGATCTGCTATCATCTCTTCTGGGATATCCAACCTGGTTGCATTGAAAATATGAAACATTTTTTTGCAGAATATTTTCTGAAGATTTTCACCATTTTGCAAATCAAAAATGGTCTTGGCATATCTACTAAGATTTATGTTAGGTGTATGATTTGTCTATACATGGTACTTTATAGAATTATTAAGGTATTTTGGGCTATATTACACAGAGCTTCATCTTCAGTGGAATGGATACTGAATTCCTCTTTAATGATCTCTAGAATGTAGATAGTTTTTCTTTGGTTAAATATCGCAGAGTTCCATCTTCCATGAAAGTGATATTGTTTTGGGCCAAATAATTATCAATAAATATTAAAAGATGTTTTCTGTTGACTGGACAAGAAATATTCAGAATTCTACTTTAATGATCTAGAATGAATATAGTCTTCATGGCTAAATATTACAGAGTTCCATCTTCCATGAAAGTGATATTGTTTTGGGCCAAATAATTATCAATAAATATTAAAAGATGTTTTCTGTTGACTGGACAAGAAATATTCAGAATTCTACTTTAATGATCTAGAATGAATATAGTCTTCATGGCTAAATATTACAGAGTTCCATCTTCCATGAAAGTGATATTGTTTTGGGCCAAATAATTATCAATAAATATTAAAAGATGTTTTCTGTTGACTGGACAAGAAATATTCAGAATTCTACTTTAATGATCTAGAATGAATATAGTCTTCATGGCTAAATATTGCAGAGTTCCATCTTCCATGAAAGTGATATTGTTTTGGGCCAAATAATTATCAATAAATATTAAAAGATGTTTTCTGTTGACTGGACAAGAAATATTCAGAATTCTACTTTAATGATCTAGAATGAATATAGTCTTCATGGCTAAATATTGCAGAGTTCCATCTTTCATAAGAGGGATACTATTTTGGGCCAAATAATTATCAAACATTGCTTAGGAATAGGAACTCATGGAGAGCCATGATGCCCATGATGCCCATGGTCTGAAAAGACATAGCAAATCTATGATATGAGTCGAGAAGGTTTAGAGAAACTCACACTCACTGGACATATTGAAGGGGCAAAAGGAAGTAGAAAGTAATATGCCTAACAAGCTTATTTAAGGATAGATAGTGAGGAGTCAAACATTGCTTAAGAATGGGAACTCATGGAGAGCCATGATCCTCATTTTCTGAAAAGACATACCACATAAGATATATCAGATGACAATTCTGGGTTAAAGCTTGTGTGTGTGTGTTAACAAATACATAAATTTTTGTATATGTATGTCTACAGGGTATGATGGGTAAATTGTCACCATTTTATATGTTTCATTTTATGTATGCATGTTTTTTTTTTTTTTACTTTGTCAACTTCACCGTATGGTAGGATCATCTGAGAGAAAAAGAGCACCATGATGCAATTCACTCTGCCATAAATTGGGAAATGGCATGCTGTACTGCTTGGGATTCGCACCAGAAGCTCCAATACAAACATTTCTGAGTGTTTGGGTGCCAATCTGAGGACAGTACAGAGAATTTGGAAAGAGTTGGATGAGTCTAATGGTGATTACGAAGGTGTTTGGATTGATCACTAGTGATGGCAATGTTTTGCCTCCATTCATATTCCCACAGGGCCTCAGCCTCAAAACAAAGGCCTAACTCAAGTGTCTTGAGGAGGTTGTGCTGCCCTGGGTCAAGAGGGTGGCTGCTGGAAGACCCTATTATGTCTGGCAACAGGACTCTGCACCATGCCACACAAGCAGGAGAACCCAGTCATGGCTGTCAGACAATTTCTGCAACCACATCACCCCTTACATCTGGCCACCTAACTCCCCAGACTCCAACTCCCTTGATTATTATGTGTGAAGCACAGTTGAGTGAGAGACCAACAAAACTACTTGTAACACCAAAGATGAACTGAAAGCAAAGATTATGGCAGCATTCACCAACGTAAACAAAGAGGCCATCCAGAAGAGTTGCAGTAGATTCTGAAATCCAATGGTGATTTTATTAAATAAATTTACTCTCTATTATTTCAAGATATTTTTATGTAATTTTGGTAAATATATATGTTAAAGTGAGATGTCAGTGTTATTTTCATTTTTGCGTCATTTAGATGACGGTTTACCCATCACACACTCTATACATACAAACACACTTAGACATATTATAAAACAGATATTTACTAATGTATGCGTGTGTTTGGTAGCATGTTTCTGTGTGTCTGTCTGTTTGTAAATATATATATATATATATATATATATATATATTTATTTATTTTTTTTTTTTTTTTCAAGCGTATCACCCCAAGCAAGGCTGGAGGCCACTATCACACATGGGGTTACAGAAGGGATGGAGGAAGAGCAGATAGGAGTGGTAAAGGAGAGGATGTGGAGAAAGGGAAAGACGGAGGGTCGATCAAGGCAAGGGGGTTACAGAAGGGATGGAGCGAGAGCAGATAGGAATGAAAGGTGAAAGGATGTGGAGAAGGGAAGTGGATAGATCAAGGCAACTGGAGATGTCGATTGACGCTACACTTAAACCGTTGGAGATTGTATTTGTCAGGGAAACAGTAATAGGGAAGGGAGTTCCACAGGCGATATGTGCGAGACATGAAGCTATTGGAGTAAAAGAGACGTCTACATCTAACAGTTTCAATGGTGTAGAGGTGGGAATGGGATGCCAGCCTCGTAGGACGTTTAAATTCACGAGGCCTAGGGACAAGCGAAAGCAACTCCTCGGAGCAATTACCATGAAAGTACTTGTAGAAAAGGCAGAGCAATGCAACATCGCGTCTGTGAGAGAGCGACTGCAGATGAGATGACAGATCAGGGCCAATCTCATTGCATATCTGTCTCTGGATCTTATCAAGAACCCTGAGGCAACCAGCAGGGGCCCCAGACCATATATGGCAGCAATACTCCATGCAAGGGCGAATGGTCGATTTATAGACTTGGAGGATCGATTCCGGGGAGAAAATTTCCTGGCTCGGCACAGGGAACCAACTTTTCTAGCAGATGCTCAGTAATACTCAACTGTCAAAATACAACACCATAGCTTAGTTTAATTATTGAAATAAACTTTCAAAAATATCCCAGTAAAAGATAGCATTTGACACATACTACCACAAATGTATAATTTCTTCACTTCCACCTTCAAGATTTAAACCTGCTATCCACTTTTTAGTTTTTCTTGCAAAAGTTTCCTTCTTTAGCCTTAAATGATAACATCTATGGTATTGTTATGGGATCTTAGTTTGTACCAACTTTAACCAATTCTACATTATCAATCTCAAAAACTTCCATATAGCTATTATATCTTGACAGTAGAAAATACATGATGGTAAAAGAAATAAGAAATCAAAGTAGCCCTTTGAGAACTTTTTGTATGCATGCTCACTTATGAACCGAATATTTAAAATAGAATTTCCTTGCTCATTAATTTAGTCAATTTCAATAGCCAAGCATTCACTACTTTTTTGCATACCATTATCACTTTGTCTCTACAGCTAACCTGCCACTTAGCTGGGCAAAAGGTGATCTGTGTCCACATTGATGAATACAGTCTGCATGACACATCTTTGTTGACAACACCCATATTCTATATCATGTTAACTTTACAAAAGGATTTAAATCTTTTGAAGTATTCATCATTAAAGTAAATAAATTGAATTTTAAAAATATCTGAATGGAATTTCTTTAACTAGGTAGGTGCTGGGATTTAAAATCTATCTAATAATTAATAGACTGATTCAACTCTGAAAACAATACATTTTTGTGCTATTACAGACTTTAATGTTAGCATAAATTCTCCTTCTATATATTGTGTCCCTTCAGGACAAAGGCAGTCATGGCTCTCCACAATTTCCTGTCCTTTGTAGCTCTTAATAAATTTTGTCTTTTTGTTATCTCTTCTAAGTTCTATTCTGCCATCCATTTACGCAAGCTCATACTTCTTCTTGTATGTGCTGTGTCCCTTCAGGATGTAAGCGGTCATGGCTCTCCACAATTTCCTGTCCTTTGTAGCTCTTAGTAAATTTTGTCTTTTTGTTATCTCTTCTAAGTTCTATTCTGCCATCCATTTATGCAAGCTCATACTTCTTCTTGTATGTGCTGTGTCCCTTCAGGATGTAAGCGGTCATGGCTCTCCACAATTTCCTGTCCTTTGTAGCTCTTAATAAATTTTGTCTTTTTGTTATCTCTTCTAAGTTCTATTCTGCCATCCATTTACGCAAGCTCATACTTCTTCTTGTATGTGCTGTGTCCCTTCAGGATGTAAGCGGTCATGGCTCTCCACAATTTCCTGTCCTTTGTAGCTCTTAATAAATTTTGTCTTTTTGTTATCTCTTCTAAGTTCTATTCTGCCATCCATTTACGCAAGCTCATACTTCTTGTATGTGCTGTGTCCCTTCAGGATGTAAGCGGTCATGGCTCTCCACAATTTCCTGTCCTTTGTAGCTCTTAATAAATTTTGTCTTTTTGTTATCTCTTCTAAATTCTATTCTGCCATCCATTTACGCAAGCTCATTCTTCTTCTTGTATATGCTGTGTCCCTTCAGGATGTAAGCGGTCATGGCTCTCCACAATTTCCTGTCCTTTGTTGCTCTTAATAAATTTTGTCTTTTTGTTATCTCTTCTAAGTTCTATTCTGCCATCCATTTACACAAGCTCCTATTACTATTCCTCTTCCTTGTCCTTTCAGGATGGGGGTGATGATGGCTCTCCACAATTTCCTGTTTTTTGTAACCCTTAGTTATTTTGTCTTTTTGCTATCTCTCCTAAACTCTGTTCTGCTATCCATTTACACAACCTTCTCCTTCTTGTTCTATGTCTTCTCAGGACATTAACGATCATGGCCCTCCACAATTTCCTGTCCTTTGTAGCCCAATAAATTGTGTCTTTTTGTTCTCTCCTAAACCCTGTTCTGCCATCCATTTACACAACCTTCTCCTTCTTGTTCTATGTCTTCTCAGGACATTAACGATCATGGCCCTCCACAATTTCCTGTCCTTTGTAGCCCAATAAATTGTGTCTTTTTGTTCTCTCCTAAACCCTGTTCTGCCATCCATTTACACAACCTTCTCCTTCTTGTTCTATGTCTTCTCAGGACATTAACAATCATGGCCCTCCACAATTTCCTGTCCTTTGTAGCCCAATAAATTGTGTCTTTTTGTTCTCTCCTAAACCCTGTTCTGCCATCAATTCACTCAAGCTTGTTAGGTTAGTTATGCACTGTTTGCCTCTATCACTTTTTTAACTTCATCATGTCCAGTGATTATCAAATTTTCTAAGACCTCTTTCCTCATGTTCCCTAGAAATTGCAACTATTTCCTCTTGATGCTAAGTATCAGTGTATTTTTTGTTTCCATTTTCTTAAAAATGTTGTTATTGCTACATGTTCAGTCCATGATGTTCTCAGCATCATTCTGTAGAACAACAACTGTTGTTTCAAATCTCCACTTCATCTGTGAAAAGATTGTCCAGTATTCACTGCCATATAGGAGGGCAGATATTACATAACAGTTCAGTACTCTTTTCTTTGTTTCTCTTGTTTCAAGTCTCTTCTTCATCTGTGAGGAGATTGTCCAGCATTCACTGCCATATAGGACTGATATTACATAACAGTTCACTACTCTTTTCTTTGTTTCTAATAAAAAATTTTCTGCTTAATACTTTGTTTATCTTTTGAAAGGCATCTTTTGCTCTCCCAATGTGCCTTCAGATTTCAATGTCACACTTTCCGTCCTCTGTTAAAACACTTCCCAGATATTTAAACTGTTGTACTTGTTTATACTGAAATTGAAATTTCACAGCAATCATCTATCCAATGTCACCAACCCCCTCATTGGGAAAATGGTTGGATGGCCAACAGAAAGTATATTCTTTCAATTATGCATGATTGCTGTGTTTCAAAACAACTCAATAACAAAAGAAATAAAAGTTAAAAACAATCTTTGAATGTGACTTTCAACCAAACTTGTGTCATAGTTAAATTGTTACCTTGCTATATATAAACACACACAGTCCCATTAATGCCATGATATATATACATATTGCGCTATGATAAATATATATATACAGGCAAATATCTTGCAGGCTATCTATTTTCTCTTTCTATCTCTCTCTCTCTATCTCTCTCAAAAGATAGGCTGATTCTATAAACAACAGCCACCTGAGCTAATGCAAAGCTCTTCAGTAAAATGAATTGGAGCCCTCTGACTGATCGGCGTTTGTTTATACTCGTAAAAACATTACGCTAGAATTAGCTGTTTCTCTCTGCAGAATGATGATAGCTCAGTGGTAGAAATTCTGACTGACACTAAATCAGTCGGGTTTTGGTCCTGGCTTCAGGCATTCAGATGTCTTGTCACACTGAGGAGCTGTGATACAGTGAAACAGTAGTCTGCAAATGACATATATATATGGCTTAAAAATTAATTTAAATGAAACAGTATCTTTATTTATTTCCATTTACCCACCTGAATATTTGAGAAATCTTATTAGAAAAATATGTGTTCTCCAGCCGGATTCGAACCTGTGTTGCCCTAAGAGAAATTGTCATTCGAGCTGATATGCTTTTGACCTCTCAGCCCTGAAGAAATTATCAGCCAAGGCAAAGCCCAAATAATGCTTTTGAACTCAGACCTTTCCCCGATTCTCAAAATATACATCTTTGCCCAGTTTTGTATCCTGAGTTAAAACAGACAATTTTTAGGAATGGATTTTTAATATTAATCTGACATATTTTAGCTTATTGCTTCAAAGTTATTTTTAATGGATACCCATATTTGAGTGGATGTTCTGTTTATTTGTTAAACTGTATATTTATTTATTTCCATCTACTGGCCTGAATATTCAAGAAATCATATTAGAAAAACATCCTGCTGGATAACATATTTTTCTAATAAGATTTCTTGAATATAAGGAAGATGGAAATGAATCAATATACTGTTTAATAAACAAACATAGCATCAATACTTAATAAACAATAATAAACAGCATCTATTCAAATATAGATATCCATTAAAAATAGCAGTAAATAAAAGTATGTCAGATTATTAGATTAGATGAAAAATCCATTCCATATATATATATATATATATATATATATATATATATATATATATATAATATATATGTAATTTGGCAGCAACTTTTCTTTTAAACATGTTGTATTGTATTTCGATATCATTTTCAAATAAAAAGTCTCATTAGAGAATATGAGAAAATTCAAAAGAAAATATGCAAGACTATGTTGTCTTTAACATTCAATACAACATGTTTAAAATAATAATATATATATATGTACATGTACAAAAAAGGTAAAATCCTATATCCTACTGTTCAGGTGGCTAGGTAACAAGTGTTCATCAACACACACCAATTTTATCCCCCATTATATATAATTCTCTATATACAGCATGTGAAAGTACATGTAATACCCTGTCCTCATCAACCACCAACCAGGGGAGGTAACAGTTTCAGTGGCTAAGGCTGTACTGCCACCTCTGGCACAAAACAATTGAAATTTTCAACGTTGTATTAAAATACACAACACACTCATAACAACCATGATAATGATGTAGAATGGAAGGTAAACAGATATGTTTGACATCAGAAGTAACATTATGTTGCGAACATGGTTTTATTAAACTTTATTTATTTGGGATCTTGACCAGACCCAGTTCTATGCCTGTTGAGCTGTAATCTGGAGACTATATCAAGCATGCTTTAGGTTCTGGCCATTGATGCCCACCTTCAAAAGGAAGAAAACAATTGTCTGCATGATGTGTACCTGAAATTGCAGAGATGTTCTAAGACCAACTAACACCCTTCAATCATGGGCCCCTTTCAATAGTGTAAAGCCCACTTTAGGTTCTGGCCATTGATGCCCACCTTCAAAAGGAAGGAAACGATTTCCTATCCAAGGAACCCACGGCACCCAATCTCAATAGGTAGCACATGACATATCCATCCTTTTTCCACACACTCAGATCACAGCAATTCATAGTGTTTTTCCCCCCTCCTCATGCACCTCCCTGTTATCCTCCCATTGTACTGTTAATTCTACTAAGAGGACACACTTCTTTGAATCGGATCACACTACAATATCAGAGAGTGCATCTGTCTGTCTGATATGTGCATCTGTCTGAGTGATATGTGCATCTGTCTGAATGATATGTGCCAGAAATTGCAGAGGTGTTCTAAGATCAACTAACACCTTCCAATCATGGGATCCACTCAGTAGAGTCATGTTGATGGTTATTTCGGTATTCCACACAGGGTGTTCACCTTCCTTGTGAAAACGGATCTTAGGTTCTCTGGCCATTACAGACTGTTTGTTGGCTTCTTCAAACTGTACACTGTAATTTCTTTTTAGAACTGCAACTGAAATTTTCAATGTTAAAATACACAAGACAGTCAGCCATTATTAATGACCTAGAATGGAAGGTAATCAGATGTTTCACATTGCAAGTAGCATTTTGTTGCAAGCATGGTTGTATTTAACTTTATTTTGGATCTTGACCAAACCCAGTTCTACGCCTGTTGAGCTGTGATCTGGAGACAATATCAAGCATGCTTTAGGTTCTGGCCATGATGCCCACCTTCAAAAGGAAGGAAACGATTGTCTGAATGATGTGTACCTGAAATTGTAGAGATGTTCTAAGACCAACTAACACCCTTCAATCATGGGCCCCTTTCAATAGTGTAAAGCACACTTTAGGTTCTGGCCATTGATGCCCACCTTCAAAAGGAAGGAAACGATTGACTATCCAAGGAATCCACGGTACCCAATCTCAATAGGTAGCATATGACATATCCATCCCTTATCCACACAGTCAGATCACAGTGATTGGTAGTGGTTCTTCTTTCATGCACCTCTTGCCTGTTCTCCTCCCACAGAATCATCAATTCTACTATGAGGACACACTTTTTTGAATCAGACAATGCCACAATGTCAGGGTGTGCATCTGTCTGAATGATGTGTACCAGAAATTGCAGAGATGTTCTACATCCAACTAGCCCCCTTCAATCATGAGCCCCTCTCAATAGTGTCATGTTGGGGGTTATTTGGGTCTTCTGCACAGGGTGTTCACTTGCCTTGTGAAAATGGATCTTAGGTTCTCTAGTTATTATAGGCTGTTTGTTGGCTGCTTCACACTGTGCACTGACTAACTCCATGAACACTTCCAGCATTTTGTTATGATGCCACGTGTATATTTGCAGTGATTGTGGGCATGCAGAGAGCACGTGGTGCGAAGTACCTCGATCACTTTAACATAATGTACATACATTGATGTCAGTGTAACCCCACAGCTTGAGGTTGGTCACATTTGGTAGATCATAGGTAGATTGCAAGAGGAATTATATTGCCAGTGGCTCCATTGCATTCAAGGTATTCTATGATAGTTTCATTGGATCAATATCACTCCATGTTGTCCAAGCACATTGTTTAGACTGAGAAACAGCAGTAGCTGTTTGCTGCACTTCCTCAAAATTCCTGATTTCATCAATCACCCTGTCTTGTTTACTCTTTGAACCGTGTTTGAAGAAAAACTGTTTTCTTGTGCTGCCTAGACCAGCTTGATTGGTTTCAGTCACCCCCATAATCTCCTTGCTTTGCAGACTGGATTCTACTTCTTGGGGGATTTCTACTGCTGACCATTTGGTGCCACTTTTGATATCTGGATGAACTTATAGGCCGAGTACCTCATCATCATGTGAAGGCATACCTTTCCAACCCTGAACTCCACCAATGAGGAGATGGGAAGTTGAAGGTTTCCAGCATTGGTATAGAATCTCACTATGGATAAGCGGGGTGGTGGTGGGGTCTCCAAGCCACTTATGCAGGTACTTGTTGATACACTGTTGTGTCTGTTGAATGTGAGACAGAGTAATACCACCCACCTGTGTGTGTGTGTATGTATATATATATATATATATATATATATATATATATATATATATATATATATATAATTAGAGTAAATTAAACTATTGTTAGAATAAAGTTTACTTGTGATATTATGGGTTAAAAAGTTAAAACCAATTCATTACACAAACAGGTAAATGTTTTTATATACAAGTAGACACCTGATATCAACACAATCTTCTGCCGTAGGTTGTAAAGATTGCATGAAACAGGCTGTCACTACTTGCTGTTGTCTTCAGTGTACACTTTTATGTTTATACATGCTCTATCCCTGATATTGAGCACTTTTACTCATAAATATAGATTACCATAAAACTATGTTTATGAAGTATATATATATGTGTGCATGTACTCGCATATACAGATATGTACATACACATATTTTATCAAGTTCTATAACACTAATATATATATGTATGTATATATATATATATATATTAAATGAAAACATGATAATATGTATCGATTTATATGATATATAGAGGTTATATATGTGCACTAATAGATTATACAAGCAAGTACACTATATATATATATATATATATATATATATATATATATATATATATGGTGAGATTCAAGAGATATATATAAAAGAGCATTCAGACAGTTTTTATATAATTTATCATCTGAAAAGAAAAACATTATTAGATCACATGAGAAATTGTATAAAAAACTAAATAAAAGCACCTTGTCAGTTGTTTTTAATGAAATGTGCATGAAAGGATTGCTGCCTAAATACACAAATTTTAAATATATATATATATATATATATATATATATATATATATATATATATATATATATATATATATATATTTTTTTAAGCTTATCACCCCAAGGAGGCCACTAGCATGCAAGGGGTTACAGAAGGTTTGGAGGAAGAGCAGATAGGAGTGGTAAATGAGAGGATGTGGAGAAAGATAGTGAATCGATCAAGGCAAGGGGGTTACAGAAGATTTGGAGCGAGAGCAGATAGGAATGAAAGGTGCAACGATGTGGAGAAGGGAAGTGGATAGATCAAGGCAACTGGAGATGTCGATTGACTTTACACTTAAATAGTTGGAGATTGTATTTGTCAGGGAAACAGGAATAAGGAAGGGAGTTCTACAGGCGAGATGTGCGAGACATGAAGCTATTGGAGTAGAAGAGATGTCTACATCTAACAGTTTCAACGGTGATGCCAGCCTTGTAGGATGTTTAAATTCATGAGGCCTAGGAATCAGCAAAAGCAGCTCATCGGAGCAATTACCGTGAAAGTATTTGTAAAAAAGACAGAGCGAGGCATTGTCACGTCTGTGAGAGAGCGACTGCAGACAAGATGACAGATCAGGGCCAATTATGTTGCATATCTGTCTCTGGATCTTATCAAGAACCCTGAGGCAAACAGCAGGGGCTCCAGACCATATATGGCAGCAATACTCCATGCAAGGGCGAATGGTCGATTTATAGATTTGGAGGATCGATTCCGGGGAGAAAAATTTCCTGGCTCGGCACAGTGAGCCAACTTTCCTTGCGAATTGACTCGATGTATTTGTTCCATTTCAGATCAGCGGCCAGCATGAGACTGAGCATCCACAGAGAGGAGCTCTCGAGAAGTTGGTCTTCACACATTCTAATGGGATGCAGGGATGGATCCTTGTGGTCGTTAATAGAGAGCAGTTTTGTTTTAGAGGCATTAAAGTTAACCATCCATTTCTTGCCCCAGTTCACAACTGATTGGAGGTCCTTTTCTATTTGAACTGCCAGGTTAACTTTGTCAGCATCACTAGATTTGTGTTTGAGGCAGGAGTAAATTGTGGTGTCGTCCGCAATATTATTTGTCCTGACCTGGCATCTCAGCTTCAGTCACTTTCCCACTACCATAAAGTAGATTACCTGTGCCTTTTCAATAAATATTTTCATGTAAATTGTTCTGATGAATGTTCCTCCTTGGTACCAAGATTTTACAAATTTAAGCATAGATGCCGACTTGGGAATCTATGGCATCAGGAAGGTCGTTTATGAATATGAGGAACAGAGTAGGGCCTAGGATGGAGCCTTGAGGAATACCTGCGTTAGTGGGATGGGAGCTGGAGATGAATCCATTGAGAACGACCTTCAATTCACGGTTTGACAGGAATGATTGTATTAGGTCAAACAATCGACCTGTGATACCATGGAGCTTGCGAAGAAGGCCGGTATGCCAAACTCTATCAAACGCTTTGGAGATGTCTAGGGCCACGGCACGAGCTTCACCGTTATTATGAATAGCTTGGTAGACAAATTGTGTGATGGCCGTAAATAGTTTGTGGCTCAAGTTTAAAAAGTAGTAGAAAGTAGGAGATTCATAATATTCAATCATAGTTTCTAAAATATGAGCAACTGTCAGATTTTTTAAAAATTCCTTCTTAGTCCGGTCCAAACCAGAAAACTTCCAATACCTCATCATAGGCTGAGATATCATGAGCTGTCATGATATTTTTTTTTTTTTTTCCTGTAATAAATTCAATCCCACCTTTGAAAAATCTATTGGTCAATGTGAACAACTTACAAACTGAATATTAATGATTTGGTTTGGTTTGTTTTACAGCATATCAACCTCAATGGGTTATTTAATACCACCAAAATTTTTGTTGCTGGTAATATTTTTATTTCCAAAAATGTATTATTTTTTCTTTTAAAAAATCTATTTCTGGTAATATTTTTTCTTCAAAATGTATCGTAGGTATTTTTTTTTTTTTTCAAAAATGTATTGCTGGTAATAATATATTTTTACACTTTCATAGTGTTTTAACCCCAATTTGAAGGTTAACTATTTGCCCGTAACTGGGACCCTAATAGGTGCTACCACCTCAGGTTAGGGTGGACCTGAGAACACCATCAATTAAGGTGGTTTCACACATCAAAAGCTCCTGATCCGAGGCCTCGCTGCTGGACGTAGTTTATCATCTTACCCAGGTTATGGATGACCCGGGATGGGAATATTAATGACTATATTTTATATTTAATCTGAAAATGTACATACTTAAAATTACTTACGTATTACTTTTCATAAATGTTGCTGCCATTTTATTATGGAAAATTGCTTTTGTTGTGTTTCTTTTCTTTTCTTTTCTTTTTTAAGTAAATTTCACCCTGAACAAGACCTGTGAGCCACTCAATGTAAAGCATTACATTAAATGGTAGTTAATTGGAATCCATTGTTTAAGTTGATGCAAAAGCTATCAACACCATCATTTGTACAATGTTATAGGAATTGGAGAATTGTCTAAGTTTATTCATTTTTTTTATATTTATGCAATAAATCAATTGTAGTACATAGTTTACCAGAAAAATATGTTCTGCATGAAATGATGTAAACAAACCTTGGACAGCATTTTGTCATTCATCATTTTTGCTCGACATTAAAACACTTAATTTCCAACATTGAAACACGTCTTGAAAATTGACCTTATGTCCTATATTACTATTTTTATTATCCTTAATTCTATTGATTTTATTTTATCTTTTTTTTTAATTTTATTCAGATATTCATGATAAAATCCAAAGAGAAATCTGCAATATTATTTGTCCTGACCTGGCATCTCAGCTTCAGTCACTTTCCCACTGCCATAAAGTAGATTACCTGTGCCTTTTCAATAAATATTTTCATGTAAATTGTTCTGATGAATGTTCCTCCTTGGTACCAAGATTTTACAAATTTAAGCACAGTATTAGATTAGCGGGAAGGTTCCCTCATTTTCCAGTTGAATTGGCTAGATGTAACTGTAAGCTTTATGATAACAGTTTCTTTTCTTGTGGAACTCGCTTCTTGCT
This sequence comes from Acanthosepion esculentum, assembly GCA_964036315.1. Taxonomy (NCBI): domain Eukaryota; kingdom Metazoa; phylum Mollusca; class Cephalopoda; order Sepiida; family Sepiidae; genus Acanthosepion; species Acanthosepion esculentum. The sequence continues at coordinate 86,622 of CAXIWW010000827.1, read as the reverse complement.
TCCCAGTTAGCCTTGATCTTTAAAAATTTTTAATGCAATGTCAATTGTTATCTTTGTTTAATTCTTGTATTTTTATTGTTCTCTCTCCTTAATAGTAGTTTTTCTCATATTCTCTAATACTCAGTAAACCCCTTGCATCCTAGTGGCTTTATTGCCTTTGCATTTAAATTTTTGAAGATCAATGTCAATCATTATCTTCTGTCTTCTTAATTCTTACTCTTTTATTCTTCTCTCTCCTTCATAATAGTTTTTCTCATATTCTCTAACACTCAGTAACCCCTTGCATCCTAGTGGCTTTATTGCCTTTGATCTTCAAAAATTTAAATGCAATGTCAATCATTATCTTCTGTCTTCTTAATTCTTGTTCTTTTATTGTCCTCTCTCCTTAATAGTAGTTTTTCTCATATTCTCTAACACTCAGTAACCCCTTGCATCCTAGTGGCTTTATTGCCTTTGCATTTAAATTTTTGAAGATCAATGTCAGTCATTATCTTCTGTCTTCTTAATTCTTACTCTTTTATTTTCCTCTCTCCTTAATAGTAGTTTTTCTCATATTCTCTAACACTCAGTAACCCCTTTGCATCCTAGTGGCTTTATTGCCTTTGCATTTAAATGTTTGAAGATCAATGTCAATCATTATCTTCTGTCTTCTTAATTCTTACTCTTTTATTGTTCTCTCTCCTTAATAGTAGTTTTTCTCATAGTCTCTAACACTCAGTAACCCCCTTGCATCCTAGTGGCTTTATTGCCTTTGTTCTTCAAAAGTTGAAATGCAATGTCAATCATTATCTTCTGTCATCTTAATCCCTGTTCTTTTAGTGTCCTCTCTTCATAATAATGTTTTTTGTTTTGTTACTCATCTAAAATCTACCTGACATTCAAATTTGTTTTTCGCTAGAAAGAAACCACAAAACGAACAGTAAGTGATTACATATGCCTGTCACTTTTTCTGTCCCATACAACTACCTTTATTTTATAAACAAATCAAAACACCAACGGGGTGGGGGGGGTCTGTTATGACTGATTTACAGAATTCATCTGCAATGTGACTAAAGGTTATATCAAAATATTTTCTTTAGTTTTCTAACTGAATAATGATACTATAAAAATTTTTAACTTTATGAATGAAAAAAAATTTCCCTTTTCTCTGTCTCTCTATCTATCTATCTATCTATATATATATATATATATATATATATATATATATATATATAAGGTTAATGGTCAGAGCTGAATCAGACCAGGAAACAGTAGGTATAAAAAGTGCTGAATAGACATATGTGAAAAAATAGAGATAAAAATAAAATGTAGAGCTTTAAACTTTAAATCTTAGACGGTCAGATAGAATATGCGACCTTAGTATCGACTTCACAGTCTCGTCAGTCTAATTCTATCAACTGGCCATCCAACACTTATTTAAAAAAAAAAAAACAAAACCCAAAGAATGCGACATTACATTACATGACAGTCAAACGTATAACCTTGAGTGTAATAGAAAGGAGGGGGGAAGAAGGAAAAGAAGAAGAATAAGGGTAAAGAGAATAAGAGGAAAGCAAGTATATTGTATATATATATAAATAAAAGAAGTAGAAAAGCAAATGTAAAGTAAATTTAAGGAAGGGTGTCTTTCTGTCTCCCTCCCTCCCTCCCTCCCTCCCTCCCTCCCTCTCTCCCTCTCTCTCTCTCTCTCTCTCTCTATATATATATATATATATATATAAATAAATAAAAGTGAACATAGAAGTCAACACTTAGAGCCGACAGTCTGTTTCATGCTAGATGCAATCGTCAGGAAACTAGTGCTGTTATTTTTCTCGGCTGTTTATATATACGGGTCAGTGGTGCATTGTGGGTAATCTATTTTGGCGGTTACTTTTACCGGAAGTTGTTTATTTATTTATTTGTGTCAAATTATTTTGCTTGTTTTTATTTAATTTTATTTTTATTTTTTATCTTATTTATTTTATTTTATTTTATGTTTTTTTTTATTTTGATCGGTGTTTTTATTAACGTAGTAAAAATTTGTTTATATAGCTTTTTGTTGGTAGTCTATTATGGCGGTTATATTACCGGAAGTCATTTATTTGCTTATTTATTTGGGTCAAATTGTTTTGCTTGTTTTAATTACTTTTATTTTTATTTTTTATCTTATATATTTATTTATTTATTATTGATTTTTTTTTTTTTTTTTTTTTGGATCGGTGTTTTTATTAACGTAATAAAAATTTGTTTATATAGCTTATTTAATAGTTTTGTTTTTGTTTAGGAAGATAATTAAAGCTATTTGTTGAATTTTTTGTCTTTATTTGTTTTTTCTAAACGGCTAGTTTATCAGTATCGGTTGTTTATTTATATATTTGGATGTATTTAGATCAATTTATTATACTTGTTGTTATTTATTTGTTACACTGTATATTTTCTCTTTTTGGTTTTCGATTAAGTAATGCAGTATATTATATTTATTCATTTTTTTTTTTTATCGTTATATAAGAGTTATAGCTTTTTTCAGTCCGATTTTTTGTTTTGACTTTTTATAGTCTAATCTTTTGGTCATATTAGTTTGGTAATTTGTTTATTATTTACTTTATTTATTGATTTTGTTACTTATTTTTTATTCTATTTCGTCTATTCTAACAGGTGTGATTTGATAATTTGTTTGGATTAATTGATTTTGCTTATTTTATTGTCATTTTGTTTGTTTATGTATTTATTTTTTCCGTTTTCGATTTTTAAGTTACGTAGTAAAAATTTGTTTTCATGTCTGCATTTTGATATTAGCTTGGATCTTCATGCGAAATCGTAGGTATTTACTTACTACACGAACTAAGCAAAATAATAGATAGAAATTACACAGGACTCTACAGGGACGACGGTCTCATAATCTTAAGAAACTGCAACAAACAAAACAGACAAAACTAGAAAAGCAATAATAAAGATTTTCAAAAATAACGGATTCGACATAGATATAAAAACTAACCTAAACGAAGTAGATTTTCTAGATGTTACCTTCAACCTAAGAAAAGGCACATACAAACCATACAGAAAACCCAATGATAAACCACTCTATATACACACATCTTCCAACCACCTGCCTTCTATAATCAATCAGATACCAAAATTGATTAACCGCAGGCTTTCCGACAATTCTTTCAATGAATCTGTATTTAACAAAGCTAAGAAAGACTACAAAGCAGCCCTAAAAGATAGCAAATTCCCAGCAACACTCACATACTCACCACAGAACACAAAAAAGGCCAACAGGAAAAGAAATATCATATGGTTCAACCCACCGTACAGCAAAAACAAAAACAAACGTAGGAAAAATATTCTTCAAACATTTACACAAACACTTCCTGGAATGAAGCACCCTACACAAAATATTCAACAAAAACACAGTAAAAATCAGCTACAGTTGCACCGAGAACATGGCACAAATAATAAAAAAGCACAACAGGAAAATTATTAACAAACCGCACAAACAAATTAAACCCATATGCAATTGCAGAATGAAAAACGAATGTCCCTTAAACGGCAATTTTTTACAAAACAATGTAATCTACCAAGCCACCATAAAATCACCAGATAATGAAGAAAAAGTATACATAGGAGTAACTGAAGGCCCCTGGAAACAAAGAAATTATGCACACATAACATCTTTCACAAATAGTAAATATGCGAATAGCACAATGCTTTCTAAGTATTTCTGGGAAATAAAAAACAAAACGCACACCACACCAAAAATATCTTGGAAAATAAGGAAAAAATCATCAGCTTACAACAACCTATCAAAAACTTACAAACTTTGCTTGGAGGAAAAAATAGCTATCATTACATTCCCAGACCAAAATAAATTATTAAGTAAAAGCTAAGAGTAAACGCTGTTACATAAGCTAGCTTATGTAACAGCGTTTACTCTTAGCTAATGATCGTTGATTAATTTGAAACTTTTAAAACCATTTATTCTATATTCTATATTATCACTTGACAAGACACAAGAAGTGTTGAAACAAAATGGCTACTTTTGTCGTGATTTTATAACATATTTATGTTGTAATATTCAAATAAATAATTATATCTGCTCTACTCTGTATTGAGCACTCTTTAAAGAATATTAATTGTTGGTTATTGGATTTCACTCCGTATATACCAATCCTAAACTTGGGTATATATATATATATATATATATATATATATATATATATATATGTTTGTCACTTAGCTGATTGATGTTACCTTCAGAATCCAAATTGCACAGTTTTGTAGACACATCTTCCAGGGATTACTCCATCCACTCATCAGGGTGTATCAGCAGTAATTTTCTCATCAATGTGATATGGCTTTCTTCTGTCTTTTCTACAAATCTTTTCATGGTAACTGCTTGGACAACCCCAGTGCCCTGACTACATGAATTTAAGTATATTACTAGATTGGCATCAAGGTCCTAGATGTTTACTCTTGAAATAAATGCAACTCAAGCTTCTACTCCAACAGTTTCTTTTCTCACACTTCCCACCTGTGGGACTCCCTTCTGTTTACCCCAATTACTACAATCTTCAAAAATTTAAATGCAATATAAATCACCATCTTCTATTTCATTCAATTTTTGCCCTTTCTGCAATCCTCCCCATTCTCTCTTCTCTTTCACTTTCACTCTCTGTAACACCCTGTGTACTAGTGGCATTCCTGCCTTGCTTGGGGGTGAAATGATTAAAAAAATGCAATAAGAATTAATTAAAACAAGTTTTAAGTCGGCTGTCTGTTTTTCTATTGTTTTTCTTTCTTTTTTTTTTTGTATTTTTCCAATTTTCAAATAAGTTGTTGCACATCAGGATCAGAATTGCGGATAAACTGTCCAAAGTTAACTTTTCTTTTTGCAGTTTGTCTACAGTGAGTGTGTATATGTATTTATGTGCATCTGTATGTCTCGCTGTCGCTCTCTCATATTTCTGCAATAGTCCTTAACAAATGTAATCTGTGAACTGGCTCCTGTTCTCTCTAAACTGTGCAGTAAGTGCCTTAATACTTGTTACTTTCCTTCTTATTAGAAATCCTTATCTGTAGTTCCTGTTTTTAAGAACTCTGGCAAACCATCTGATCCTTCTAACTACTGGTTTATTAGCTTTCTACTGCTTTTTGACAAAATACTAGAGGCTATAATTAACTCTAAATTAGTTAAGCATTTCACCTCATGAGGCCTTTCAGATAAGCAATATGTCTTTTGCATCTCTAGGTCAGCTGATGTCTTAATGATTATTACTGAAAGACTCTATCAAACTTTAGATAAAAATGGTAAAACTCAGGCTGTTGCTTTGGATTTCTCAAAGGCATTTGACACATTTTTGTATATTGGTCTTCTTCACAAACTGAAAGGTTATAGTATTTCAGAACAAATGTTTGAACATTCAGTTTTTCTTATTGAATCATGAAATGAAAGTTGTCTTGAATGGCCACTCTTCTAGATCTTTTTGCACTAATGCAGGCATCCCCCAAGGTTCTGTCCTTGGAACTACATTGTTCTTAATTTTCATCAATTACCTTCTATTTATTCCTGCCTTAATAGTAAGTCTGAGTGGGTCAATAGGGTCAAATTGCCAGCTGATCTAAAAAAGGATCTATATTCTGTTGTAAAGTGAGGCAATGATTGACTTGTAATTTTAATGCCTTCAAAACAAAATTGCTCTCTTTTAATCATCTGAGAGAACCCTTTTTAGGTTCCATTATTATGGTTGATGCTAACCTCCAGGAGAATAACTCATTGCATCTTCTCGGACTCACATTTTCTGCCAACATGAAGTGGAAAGATTATATTGATTATATTGACTATTACTACATCTGCTGCTAGGAAAGTTAGTTCACTGTGTCATGCTAGACAATTTTTCTCACCAGAATCTATCTTACATATTCATGCCTACCATTTGTCCTTGCCATGAATATTGCTGCTACATATGGTCTGTCACTTTCACACCAATGTATAGTAGCTTCCCTGTGACTTTTCTATAAATACTTTCACAATAATTGTTCTGATTAGCTTTTCTTTAATCCTAGACTTTATAAATTTAAGCAAAGTATTAGATTGACAGCAAGGTCTCATTATTTTTACGTTCAAATGGCTATGTGTAACCATAAGTTTTATGCAAACAGTTTCTTCTCGCACTTTTCACTTGTGGAATTCTCTTTACCAGCTTCCCACTCAACTAATATTAACCATCATCTTCTTAATTCTTTTTCTTTTATTGTTCTCGCTTTTTAATAATTATATTTGTCCTCATAACCTCTAACAATCAATAAACCCTTGCGTCCTAGTTGCTTTATTGCCTTTGATCTTCAATAATTTAAATGCAATTTAAATTGTTATCTTCTATCTTCTTAATTCCAGTTCTTTTATCGTCCCCTCTCTTTAATAGTATTTCTTATATTCTCTAACACTCAGTAACCCTTGCATCCTAGTGGCTTTATTGCCTTTGATCTAATATTTTTCTATCACAGTATTTTTTTCTGTTGAGGAATTTTATGCCAATATACCTCTATCCATATATTTAATATATGTATGTATGTGTATATGTATATATATATATATATATAAATTCCCAAGAGGATAGAATCCAAGTAGAACTCAATGTCCAAGACAGAGTAAGAATATAATATAAAAGGCTCAAGCACTAATATTCCAAGTTTATAATTTATTACATTAGAATTGTAATCATGATCCAGTGTAATAAATTATAACCAGGGAATATTAGTGTTTGAGCCTTTTATATATATATATATATATATATATATATATATATATATGTGTGTGTCTGTGATTCCAGGTGACTTTCTAGATTTCTGACAACACTTTCAACCTCCTCAAAGTTTGCCGGATGTTGATTGTGCTTCATTCATTGTTGCTCGATGCCTGGCCTGATTGTCTGGCACAAGAGCAAGGAGGACAGGGGTGACTGTGGAAATTATCGTGGCATATCGCTCTTGTCTGTTGTTGGCGAGGTTCTTTGCGTAGTTCTGCTGGATGACTTGTTGCACCACATTGCTAATGTAGCTCTTCCACGTCACGGTCAGGCTTTAGGGCTGGACGTGGCACTGTAGATATGATCTTCACAGCCAGACAACTGCAAGAAAAGTGTTTCGAGCAGAATATGTATCTCTAACAGACATTTGTTGACTTGACAAAGGCATGAGACACCATAAACAGAAAGGCTTTGTAGAATATTTTAGGGAAGCTAGGATGTCCCAAAAAGTTTGTTTCCATTCTTTGATTGCTTCATAATGATATGAAGGCATGGGTTAATGTTGGTAGAAAGCACTCTGAGCCAGTGACAGTTGAAGATGAAGTTAAGCAGGGCGACATTCCGATTCTAACCCTATTTGCCCTGTACTTCTGTATCAGGCCTTTAAGAACTGCAAACTTGGTATTTACATTCACAAACATTCAACAAGAAGGCTGTTTAACATCAGAAGTTTTGATGTAAAGTCGAAGGTTCATTTGTCGTTGATCAGGGATTTGCTATATACTGATGACTGATTTTGTGGCTCACTCGGAGGAAGATACGCAGCATCTCATGGATGCTCCTTCTAATGCATGCACTGCACTGGTATTGACTATTAGTTTGAAAAAGACAGTAGTCATGTAACAACCAGCTCCAAGGAAGCCATATCATGAACCAAGCATCTTTGTCTATGGCGAAAGGTTAAAGGCTGCTTGTGTGTTTGCGTATCCTGGGAGCACGTTGAGCATGTTCTGTGATCTTACTAAAAGCTAGTGACACATTAAGAAAACTGAATAAACATCTGTGGTGTCAGCACAGAATTTCACTGAGTACAAGAGGCTAAAAGTCTATCGTGCATGTGTGTTTGCAGCACTTCATTATGCTTGGGAGACACACAGGTGGTTTACTGCAGACAAATGAAAAGGCTTGAGAGATTCCAGTAGTACTGCTTACATTGTTTGTTAGTGATGTAGACGTGCTAGAAAGGTGTGACTATTATAGGATTGAGTCCTTGATACTAAAACATAAACTTTGGTGGACACGCCACCTCATCAGAACTGTATTCCAAAGCAATTGCTTTATGGTGAGTGACAAACAGGGAAAAGAAATGCCATCAAAACTAAGATGCACTTTAGGAACTGTACCAATGATGTGCTGAAGAAATGCAACATTCCTTGTGAGCACTGGGAGGAAAAATGTGCTTCATTTCTTATTTGTCCCTTATTATTCTGTCAAATTCTAATCAATATTTGATTCCAGTTCATATATATATATATATATATATATATATATATATATATATATATATATATATGTCACTTTCCATGATGTGGCTTGACTTTATCTCTTCTATAAATATTTTCATGGCAATTGTTCTGGTGCTGCATGAATTTAAGTGTACTACTAGAATGTCGAGTACGCCTCATTGTTTTACAGTTGAAATAGCTACATATAACCATAAGTTCTATTATTATAGATTCTTATCTCACCTGTGGAACTGTCTTCATAGTTTCTTGCTTCCCTACCAACTACGATCTTAAAAAATTGAAATGCAACATCAATTGCGATCTTCTGTCTTCCAAATCCTGTTTTTTTATTGTCCTTTCTCCTCACAGGTCCTTCATTCTATTTCACTTTCAGCAACCCTTAGCATCTTAGGGGCATTATTATTTGCTTGAGGTGAGATATATATATATATATATATATATATATATATATATATATATATATACCTATTTTTATTGTAAAAAACAAATAATGATATACTGTTCTACTTTGTATTGAGCATTTTTTTTTTTTTAAATACTACAAACAACAGAATTTTACATCATTTGTTCTTTTTCTCATTTGGATATATATATATATATTTGTGCTGGTGAGACAGAAAAATACTAGGAAGAGGAAAAAAGTCAAACAGTTATGTTCTGACCCTAAAAAGAAGAGGTATTGAGCAAAATTTCAACTGGGAAAATTAGCTCAGGGGGAGGTGTTGTAATGGAATGTCCCACTCTCCCTATCGCCTATGTGGACTGACTGTATCGGTAGATATATATAGTGAGCACAGGATATACCTGGCGGACTTGCTTTGGCAATTAGTTGGAGATTTGTCTCCAGCTAAGCTGGTTGGACTCTCTGCCTTCGGGTGGAAAGGAACCCAGACGAGGCTATGCTGAAGGGCAGTCTTGTCTGGGGTGATAGACAGCTACCCAACCCCGTTTTTACGGTGTCTACGGGGAATTTTTGCCTGAGACTACAGGCTCAGATACCCCATGTTAAATTTGGCTTTGTGCCACATCTGACTGCATGGGGCAGTTGGCAAATATCCTTGCTTTGGGAATTACTAGCTTGCTAACCAATTCCCTGTCTTTCAGTAGTGTATTCTCTTTTACAGTAAACCTCTCTTTCTTCCATCTACGCCCGTGTTGCTGTTCCTTTCACTCTAGTACCACCTTTGTCTGTTTGTAACATCTTCAAGGATACAACATATATACACACACACAGTATGATGAGTGAATTGTTGACATTTTATATTTTGAATTTCACCCATGCGCCATCATGCAATTTACTCCACAAAGAATATGATAAGCAGCATGCTGTACTGCTTGGCATTTGTGCCAGAAGCTCCAATACAGACATTTCAAAGTATTTTGGTGTCAATCTGAGGACAGTACAAAGGATTTTGAATGTTGATTATGAAAGTGTTTAGAGTAATCACTAGTGATGGCTAGGTTATGCCTCCATTCATCTTCTTAAAGGGACTCACTCAACACAGAGGCCAACATCAAGTGTCTTGAGGAGGTAGTGCTGACCTGGATCAAGAGGGTGGCTTCTGAAAGAAACTATGTCTGGCAACAGGACTCTGCACCATGTCACACAAACAGGAGAATCCAGTCACGGCTGTCAGACAATTTCTGCGACCACATTACCCCTTACATCTGGTCACCTAACTCCCCAGACTGCAACCCCCTTGATTATTATGTGTGGGACAAAGTTGAGTGAAAGGCCAACAAAACTCCTTGTAACACCAAAGATGAACTGAAAGCAAGGATTATGGCAGCATTCACCAACTTAAACAAGGAAACCTATCAAAAGAGTTGCAGGAGATTCCGAAGTTGTCAGAAGGCCATGGTTGAAGCCAATGGTGATTTTACTGAATAAATTTTCTTTTCAGTATTTCAAGATATTTGTGTAATTTTGGTGAATATATATGTTACGGTGAGATGTCAGTGTAATTTTGTTTAATTTAGACAACAATATATCCGTCCCACCATTGTGTGTGTGTGTGTATTACACATTTAAAATAATTGAAGGAATGATTGAAATTCATTTTACATTTTAATTTTATTTTATTTTTACAGTGAATTTGAAGAATTTGAATAAACTAAAGACAACGAATTACAGTGAAAAGCAGATAAATCAAAATAAGACACAAATTGGCTGGTAAGTTTTATTTTGTGTGTGTGTGTGTGTATATATGGTGTGCTGAAAGGTTCACAGTCTAACCACAGTAACCAAGATGGGTTTTGTTCATTTTATCAGATTTTGTCAAAGTCTGTCTGACCAAGAACTTTGCACCACCCACTTGTGTTGTGTGTGTGTATATATATATATATATATATATATATATATATATATATATATATATATATGAATTAAGATTACTTACATGTTACTTGAAAAATGTTAGATGCATGCTGTATGACAAGAAAAACATATACATATATATATATATATATATATATATATATATATATATGTATATATAGTTTTTCCACAGGATATGTAAGTAATCTCTATATATATTTACTTTAGGGTTTATCAGGATACTAGTGTGTCAAACATGGTCTTAGGTACTAGTTTAGAGATACAAAGGATAGGAAGTTGTGGAGAGCCATGATCAACCTACCTAAGAAGCTTGTGTAAATGGATAGCAGAACAGGGACTGGGAAGAATAGTAAAAAGACAAACATTGCCAAGAGCTACAAAGGATAGGAAGTTATGGAGAGCCATGATCAACCTACCAAGGAAGCTTGTACAGATGGACGGCAGAACAGGGAATGGGAAGGATAGTAAAAGACAAACATTACTAAGAGCTACAAAGGATAGGAAGTTGTGGAGAGCCATGATCAACCTACCTAAGAAGCTTGTGAAAATGAATGGCAGAACAAGGACTGGGAAGAATAGGGAAAAGACAAACATTCCTAAGAGCTAAAAAGGATAGGAAGTTGTGGAGAGCCATGATCAACCTACCTAAGAAGCTTGTGTAAATGAATGGCAGAACAAGGACTGGGAAGAATAGGGAAAAGACAAACATTCCTAAGAGCTAAAAAGGATAGGAAGTTGTGGAGAGCCATGATCACCTACAACTTGAAGAGACAGCACATAGAAGAACTGTTTTTTTTCCTTTTCACCTCAAGCAAATAATAATGCCCTTAAGATGCTAAGGGTCACTAAAAGTGGAACAGAATCAAGGACCTGTGAGGAGAAAGGACAAAAAAAAAAAACAGGATTCTGGAAGACAGAAGATCGCAATTGATGTTGCATTTCAATTTTTTAAGATGTAGTTGGTAGGGAAGCAAGAAACTATGAAGACAGTTCCACAGGTGAGAAAAGAATCTATGAAGACAGTTCCACAGGTGAGAAAAGAATCTATGAAGACAGTTCCACAGGTGAGAAAAGAATCTATGAAGACAGTTCCACAGGTGAGAAAAGAATCTATGAAGACAGTTCCACAGGTGAGAAAAGAATCTATGAAGACAGTTCCACAGGTGAGAAAAGAATCTATGAAGACAGTTCCACAGGTGAGAAAAGAATCTATGAAGACAGTTCCACAGGTGAGAAAAGAATCTATAATAATAGAACTTATTGTTATATGTAGCTATTTCAACTGTAAAACAATAAGACATACTCGACATTCTAATAGTACACTTAAATTCATGATACAGCGAAACAGTCTGTCTGTGGATGACTATATATATATATATATATATATATATATATATGAACTGGAATCAAATATTGATTAGAATTTGACAGAATAATAAGGGACAAATAAGAAATGAAGCACATTTTTCCTCCCAGTGCTCACAAGGAATGTTGCATTTCTTCAGCACATCATTGGTACAGTTCCTAAAGTGCATCTTAGTTTTGATGGCATTTCTTTTCCCTGCAGCACCAGAACAATTGCCATGAAAATATTTATAGAAGAGATAAAGTCAAGCCTCATCATGGAAAGTGAATGAAGTCAAGATGCCAGGTCAGGACTGATAATATCGCTGACCTTTCTTTGAATTTTGCCAAGAATCTTGAGATATATAACAGGAGCACCAGACTAAATATGGCAGCAACATTTAATGCATTCATGAATCACAGATTTACAAATGTACAAGATAACAAAATGGACTGATTTCATTAGCAAAAGACCTAGCAATTTATTCAATATGATATTTTCACTTTATGTCAATAAAAACCAAGAAGCTGCAATTAGGTTTTTTTAATAAATATAATCAGTGACCAGGTTTCTAGTTCAGCATAGTAGATGTATGTTTATTTTCTGACGACAGATATAAAATTTTTCATATGTAGACAGGGTACGATGGGTAAAATATCGCCATTTTTGTATTTTTAATTTTCATGCATTTGTGTTTGTTTTTGATTTTGTCGACTGCACTGTATAGATATTTTTGTGTAATTTTCGTAAATATATCTGTTAAAATGAGATGTCGGTGTTATTTTCATTTTTGCGTCATTTAGACGATTATTTATTTCACTCTGTAGTTATGAGTATATGTTAAAATACATACAAGATTTAATAAATAAGGATATGTTTTCTCATCGCTCGTAAATAGGAGTGTCTTTTTCAGTTTGAAAGTCTATAATCAATTAAACGTCTATTATTATATATACATATACCCTATAACTTGTTTTTTTTTTAGCTTTCTTTTAATTTGTTTTTTTTAAATATTTTTATCATTTTCTTTTTTATATGCTCTCTCTCTCTCTCTGTCTCTCTCTCTCTCTACTCTCTCTCTCTCTCTACTCTCTCTCTCTCTCTCTACTTTCTCTCTCTCTCTACTTTCTCTCTCTCTCTACTTTCTCTCTCTCTCTACTTTCTCTCTCTCTACTTTCTCTCTCTCTCTACTTTCTCTCTCTCTCTCTACTTTCTCTCTCTCTCTACTTTCTCTCTCTACTCTCTCTCTCTCTACTTTCTCTCTCTCTCTACTCTCTCTCTCTCTCTCTCTACTTTCTCTCTCTCTCTCTACTCTCTCTCTGTACTTTCTCTCTCTCTCTCTCTCTCTCTACTTTCTCTCTCTCTCTCTCTCTACTTTCTCTCTCTCTCTCTCTCTACTTTCTCTCTCTCTCTCTCTACTTTCTCTCTCTCTCTCTCTACTTTCTCTTTCTCTGTCTACTTTCTCTCTCTCTACTCTCTCTCTCTCTCTCTACTTACTTTCTCTCTCTCTCTACTCTCTACTTTCTCTCTCTCTCTACTCTCTACTTTCTCTCTCTCTCTACTCTCTACTTTCTCTCTCTCTCTACTCTCTCTCTACTCTCTCTCTCTACTCTCTCTCTCTCTCTCTCTCTCTCTCTCTCTCTCTCTACTTTCTCTTCTTTTTTCTTACTTTCTGTCTTTTCCTTTGTTCCACCATTTTTTAAATTAATCATTTTTCTTTCTTATTAACTTTATTTTAAATTTTTGCTTCATTCTTTTAATCTTTTTTATTTTCTGTTTTTTCATTTTGCTTTCTATGTTTTTTTTTAACCTTTCCTTCTCTTTCTTTTGTATTTTTTACCTTTCTCCTTTACTGACTTATATAATTCTTTACACTCACTGCCTCTTTCTTTCTTTTTTTTTTCCATTTTCTTTCTCTTTCTTACTTTTTTATTTTTCTACTTTTTTCCTACTTTTTCTTTTCTTTCTATTTTTCTTTTTTCTATTTTTTCCTTTTTCCTACATTTTTCTATTTTTCTTTCTTTCTTTAGTTTTTCTTTCTTTTTTCTTACTTTTTCTTTTTTAGTTTTTTCTTTCTTTTTTACTTTTTCTTTCTATTCTTTTTCTACTTTTTTTTCTTAGTTTTTCTTTATTTTTTCTTTCTACTTTTTCATTCCTTTTTCTTTTCTTTATTTTTTCTTTCTTTTTTTCTGTTTCTTTTTTCTTTGTCTTTTTTCTTTTTCAATCTTTTATGCTCCTTTTCTCTCTTTCTTCTATCCTTTTTTATTATTATCACTCTCCTTCTCTGACTAATGTTTCATTACTCTGTCTCTTTCTGCTTTTATATTTTTTCCCTCGTTTTATTTTTTCATGTTTCTCTCCCTTTCTCTCTGCTTTCTGTCTCTTTTTTTCTAGCTATACTCTTTATGATGTAATGGAATAACCTGTCACCCTATGAGTGACTACACTATAGGTAGTAACTACCTATAAGTATATGTAAGTCAACGGACTACAGAGACTAGCTGGGATCTGTTCCAGCTAGACAGTCATACTCTCTACCTTCAGGCAGAGAGGAACCCGGACGAGGCTCCGCCGAAGGGCAGAGTCTCGTTTGGGGAGGTAGGCTGACCCTGAACCCGTTTGTACAGGTTCAAAAAGGGAATATTTTTGGCTGAGCCTACGGGCTCGGAAAACCCACGTTAAACCCGCCCTTGTGCCACATGTAACCCTCGTGGTGGGGTGGCTAAATATTGCTAGCTGCAACCTGTTCCAGCTATTCAGTCGTTTACAGTGATTTTTTGCAGGGTTTACGGTGATTTTTTTGGTTGAGCCTATAGGCTCTGGAACCTCACATTAAATTCGGCCTTGTGCCACATGTAACAGCATGGGGCAGTTGCTAGATACTCTAGCTGAAATCTTTTTCAGCTGTACTGTCAAACTCTTTTCCTTCAGGCAGAGAGGAATCCAGACGAGGCTATGCCGAAGAGCAGTCTTCTTTGGGGAGGTAGACCCGATCCCATTTATGCGGGGTCTATGGGGATTTTTTGGCCGAGCATACGGGCTCGGGAACCCCTCATTAAATTTGGCCTTGTGCCACATGTGACTGTGTGCAGCAGTTGCTAGATACCATCTAGCTGGAATCTGTTCCACTGTGCTATTGAACTCTCTGCCTTCAGACAGAGAGGAACATGGACGAGGCTGTGCCAAAGGGCAGAATCTCATCGGGGACCTGAACCTATTTATGCAGGTTCTACAGGGAATTTTTGATGAAGCCTACGGGCTCGGATAACCCACATTTGAACTTGTGCCACATCCTACCGGTTGGTAGGCTCATAAATATCAAGTGGGGGGGGGGGGAGGAGGGTGCTAGTAAACATCGTCTAGCTGGGATCTGTTACACAGCTATTGTCAAACTCTGTCTTTGGGAAAAGAGGAACTCAGACAAGCCTATGCCAAAGGCCAGAGTCTCGTCCAGGGTGGTAGACAGACCCAAACCCGTTCATGCAGGGTTACGGGGAATCTTTGGCCGAGCATATGGGCTCTGATTGCCCCACATTAAATTCGGCCTTGTACCACATCCTACCACGTGGGGAGGCTGATAAATATTGACTAGCTGGGATCTGTTGAGTACAACTTAGACTTACGCGAGAACTAACGATTTTCCAATAGTAGCACTTACTAGTGGATTGACTTGAGATGACCTTGTGCACAAGTGTTACCTTTATTCTTATTGTACTGGTTTTTTACAATAAACCTTTACTTATTTTATCCACCTTGTTTTTCAAGTATATATTACTATTAGTATGGAATATAACACTTTAATCATTCATTATTTCTCTCTTTCATTTCCCTTTTCTCTATTTCTTTTACATTATAGCTCTCTATCTTTTTTATCAATACTCCAACAGTGCCCCTTTTTGATTTGATTGATTGGAAATTGATACTGATGACTACCTGGTAATTGCCAAGGTTAGAAATTATTTCAAAATTAAGATATACCATGTGGCTATTGTTGGAACAGATGTGGAGTGATATCCTGAATATGTATTTAAAAAATAACATCAGCTTGTAGTATAAGTTTTAACACAGACACAAGATACCTACACTTGAACAGTGACCGATTACCAATCACTATCATTGGAGAGTCATTGGAATGTGTTTTGAGGTTTACATTTTTCAACAACCTGAAAATGGCACCTAAAAAACATCAAGTCTATCTTAACAAAGTTAGGAATGGTTTAATTTTCCGCAATGGATTCAAGCAATACATTTTTAAAAGATCAGTTTTTTCCAATTAAAATGGTTTAATGTTGGAGAGTTTTGAAGAAAGATGTGAAAAAGGATTGTAATAGATGTCAACATGATTTGTAGTATATCCTGACCAAACAAAGTCTCTAATAAGGAACTGTATCTATGGATAGACAGTAGGTATATATCAGTTGATATTAAGAAATACAGGCTGTGATAGTTCTAAAGAAGACTAATAAAAGAAAGTTACTTTGAAAATAGAACTGAACTGGCAAGAACAACAACCACCTGACAGAGTAAATCTCCATAGAACTGATAGAGATGTCATTGTTTCAGTGAGCAAAGAATTGGTCACTGCTCAAGACAGAATTCAGCAGCAGAGTATCATTGTAATGTCTGTGTACTAATGTCTGTCAGCTAGTCTATTCCTTTTTTTACACATCTTTTTTTTCTTTATTATTTCACCCCTCTGTCACCTCTGAATTCTTCATTTTCTTGTACACTCTTGTTCCTTTCTCTACTAGTTATTTTTTTTCTCTCCATGTCATTTTGCTTTTTCTTTCCCCCCTTTCTGACATCTTAATTCTTCCTTTTCTTATACTTCCTTGGTCCTTTTTCGCTCTCAGTTTTCTCTTTTCCCTCCCTCTCATTTTTTCTTTTCACATTCTCTGAAATCTTAATTCTTCCTTTTCTTGTAATTGCTTCTTCCTTTCTATCTCTGTCAGTTTTCTCTTTGCCCTCCCTCTCATTTTTTTTCTTTTTTCTTTCCACATTCTCTGACATCTTAATTCTTCCTTTTCTTGTAATTGCTTTTTTTTCTCTCTCTCTCTCTCTCTCTCTCTCTCTCTCTCTCTCTCTCTCTCTCTCTCTCTCTCTCTCTCTCTCTCTCTCTCTCTCTCTCTCTCTCTCTCTCTCTCTCTCTCTCTCTCTCTCTCATATTTTTTTCTTTCCACTTTTTCTGGCATCTTAATTCTTCCTTTTCTTGTATTGCTTGTTCCTTTCTCTCTCTCTCTCTTTTCCCTCCCTCTCTTTTTTCTTTTTTCTTTCCACTTTCTCTGACATCTTAATTCTTCCTTTTCTTATACTTGCTTGTTCCTTTCTCTCTCTGTTTTCTCTTTTCCCTCCCTCTCATTTTTTTTTCTTTCCACATTTTCTGATATCTTAATTCTTCTTTTTTCTTGTACTTGTTTTTCCTTTCCTTCTTGCAGTTTTCCTTCCTTCTTTTTCTTTTTTTCTTTCTCCTCTCTCTAACATCTTATTTCTTCTTTTTCTTATATTTGCTTTTCCTTTCACTTTCCCATTTTAATTCTTTTTACCTCTCTCTTTTTTCTTTTTTCATTCCCCCCTCTCGGACATCTTAAATTCTTCCTTTTCCTGTAATCACTTATTCCTTTCTTTCTGTTAGTTTCTTCCTTACCTCTCAATATACAAACTTATATACATGTATATGTAAAAACATATAAATTATATATATATATATATATATTCTGTATTATGATCCACATATCTTAAATGTTAAACTAAAATTGTGAACAACTTTGTTCTTTGGATAATATGTAGTCTGCACCCAAATAGCTACTTTGGCTTTTAAGAATCTGAAAGATAGTGTTTGGACAGAGGGAGCTTTTAAAGTTAGTACGAAGATTTTGGTTTATAGAACCTGCATGTCCCTTGTCGTCTTTATTCTTGCTAAATCTGAGTAATATACCAAAAAGATATCAGGAACATGAAAACAATGCTGCTTATATGCTACCTTCGAAATGAACCAAACGCAGAATTATTTTTGTACTAACTGGCACGCCCAGCATCAAACCAGAAATGTCTAACTAAATGCTACATTGAATTATTACTTTAATCAGAAAGTAGGATAAGTAGGTACCAAAAAATTCTTTATCGATACATTAACAAGTCTAAAAGGCAAGAGACAAAAGCAAGTTTTAAAGATTCAATAAACAAATCCATTCCAGGTTTTAAAATCAATCTGGATAATTGGAATTATGATCCTAGTGACTGTTTAAAATGCAGGAAACGTTTATGTGAGAGCAATATCTGAGCAATATTAAATCCATATATATGTATACATAGCTTTTAAAATCAATCTGGATAATTGGAATTATGATCCTAGTGACTGTTTAAAATGCAGGAAACGTTTATGTGAGAGCAATATCTGAGCAATATTAAATCCATATATATGTATACATAGCTTTTAAAATCAATCTGGATAATTGGAAAACTGATGCTTGTGACTGTTTAAAAAGGAGGAAATATGTTTATGAAGTTACAAAGCTATTTAAAGAAAACATTTAGTCATAAAAAGGTGAAAGGGGCTGCAAGACAGGGACTGACAATGTTAAGGACAATACAGTTTTTGTTTGTGGTATTTGTAGCCGTGTCCGCCTCTCTCTCAATTTGCCCTGACCAGCCATATTTGTAGTCATTCATTAAGACCTCTAACTGACTACATACAACTAATTCCTCTAGATTTATCCTGTCCAATTTGAAATAAGGTATGTTGAAATATGTCTTTATTAGCTAAACATGTGAAATCTTACAATATCAATATACAATCCAATAAGCATTCAAGACAAAAATATTTGTGATATATTTGTGGCAAAGAAATGTAAATCTTTATGTGGGTTTAATGAACGATGTAGATCAAACAATTAATAAATCATTTTTCTGAGTTGTTAAGCAGGAAATCCCAAGTTCTCTTTGAATTCGTTGAAAGAATACAGCAAAGATACATTGTTGATTTGCAGAATTACTTACCAACAATGGAAGCTAATCAGTCATCCACCAACAAAATTAACCTATGAAAATCAGTTGGGAAAGATCCGTTCTTTTTTTTCTTTGAGATTTTCTGATTTGGAGCAAACACATTGTAGAACTTACACATGTTTAGGTGAATCACTGAACTTCTAAAGTAGTGGTGAAATTCCATCATGATTCCTCTGTAAAATGATAATGGTGACATGTGACTGAATTAGATAGATATTATTCTTTCATTATCATCAGGAAAACTTTTGGCAGGCAGACTTCTCTCATGACTCAATACTAAAATTGTGAAGGTAATCCTACCTGTTTTCATTGGAATTTCAGTGGTATGGCATGTATTAGTTCTTTAAAACCTTTTGGTAATTTTAACAAGTAGCAGTTTAGAAGATTTTAGTAAAGTTACTTTGTTGAACTAATCAGATTCTTCAATGATGATATAAAGGTCAGTGTTAATGTTGGTATACTTATGGAATCTTTCTGTGTTAAAACTGGTGTAAAACATGAATTGTTTAAACCAACATCACTGCAAAGAGGGAATCTATATCAGGTAGAGGAAACCTTTTTCATATACATTGCTTCAACCTGTCCCAGGTACTGTTTACACTGAGTTGTCCATTTACATTGATGGGAAGAAGTTGAAGGCCTTAATAGATTTACCTACCTGGGCAGCAATATTAACCACTTCAGTTCAGTTGACAATGAGATAGCTTTATGCATGAAATAAGCAACAGACATTTTCTCTACCTTGAACCCTGGCATATGGTCATAGGGAAAAAGCACCAAGAAGTAAACAAACATGTCTCCTGTCCTCATGTAAAACATGGATGGTGATGTCTGAAGGTACTTGAGCACTTTTATCAGGAGTGCTCAAGACCAACTCTAGGTATCTACCAGATAATTCACACTCAAGACAAATGTCTTTTGAGAGGAGGTGAATGTGATCAAAAACACACATTCACTGACATTGAATTCATTGGGTAGGTAATGTAATACAGATTAGTGACAACTGTATTCCTAAGCAAATGCTTCACGGGATTATCTGTTGGTTCCTGTTCACAACATAAACAGAAGAAATGGTTCAAAGATTGTGTCAAAGATTCACTAGCACTATGTAAAATTGATGTTCCAAACAGGGAAATGGTAACATAGGTACCTCCACGAAATGTAAAGAAAAAGAGCATAGCATGATGAAAAAGACGCCAAACTTGACAAAAACAAAATTTTATCGTCTAAATGTTTGTTATTATTAAGAGGAAAGATCAAAGTTATTTTGTGGTATTTTTTTTACATTTTTTAATTGTTCCTAACATGTCCGAAAATTTCGTTAAAAATCTTCTTTTTTTTTTTTTAGTCAGCAAAATTGACCATTTTTTTCCATTTTATAGAATCAATGAAAATCTCAGTTTGAAATTCTTTTAAATATCAATTATCATTTTTTCAAAACTGATTTTAAGAAAATCAGAAATTATAATGTTTATTTAAAATTTTTTGAACCAAGCTTAACTTAGCTTTTGTGCCGAAAAGATGTAATTTGAAAATAAATCAAAGCAGGTAATAAACTTTCGCCTCATTTGACAGGTGTTGAATGACCTATTGAGGGATTCCATGAGGATAATTTGTTCTACGGAAGGAGAAAAGTGAAATATTTTACATTTAAGCGAACAAATTATTTACCTCGTTATTTTTAAGGAAAACTTTCAGCACTCTAATTTTTTTTGGTTTTTGTACTTAGCTTTCACCTTAACGTTTATGATGCTTTATGGAAAATATATTATAAAGAAATTAAAACAAGACTGTTACGAATGAGATTAAATTTCATAAGAAAGTTATCTAATTAATTTATAGGTACCTTTCTCATGAAATTTTATCAGAAGTGTACATAAAATACTATAATTTTATGTACATTTACTATATTTTACTGTGTTATTTGTATTTCCATTCATTTTATTATTAATTTTGATATTTCATTTATGGAAAAAATGCCATAACTGAGATTAATATAAAAATAAGATCATATAAATTTCATAAGATGATACTGATACTTGTAAGTACCCTTCTCAGTTGAAATTGAAAATCAAATAAACTTCTCCACACATGTTTCGCAAAAGTAAAGGCCTTAACAGCGGAGAACATCGCTTAACTCAAATAACGCAACTTAATTGTATTCTGGTTGGTCTTACGTACTTTACAATTAGAGCCCGATTATAAACACAAAATTACATTCTTAATTACTTCCTGTCTTCTGATTAGTCAAAACGATACAATTTACAAAGCGCTAAAAAAGATCTATCTCATAAGGACACTTAGGAAACCCGACGCGGCTTTTAACTAATTTTACAATATTTTAACAACTTAAATGTAAAAATCTATTATAACAAATAACTGTATTAAAAATTCATTTTTCATTGAAAAAATGTTTTGCTTTCAGAAAATATTGTCCATATTCATAAAAACAACTAAAAGCAAATAAAAGCATTTGAAACTAAATAATATATTTGTTTTATTGAGTTTTGTATGTTACAATTCAGAGGTGATTTTCAGGTACGGGCGGTCCAATTTTTAAAAAAAAAAAATCGCAACGCAAGCGAATTTCTAGAGTTTTCATAAAATTAGTTGGGGGGGGGGGGTTAATAAATATAAAAAAAAATATTTCTGCCATGACTTTATTAAAAAAAAACATATAATAATTTCAATCATCTGTGAATACTTTCTGAAAGTTTCATTAACATCCGACAATTATTTTTAAATATTTTTTAAACGTGCTAAAAATTGTATCTGTTATTTTACTAGTGCCAGTGATACAAAGATAAACAATGTTTTTTTTTAATCAAAATTTAATGTTCTAAAAAGAAGGAAAAATTTTTTTAAATAATGAAAAAAAACTTTGGTCTTTCCTCTTCATGATAACAAGCATTTAGACGATAAAATTTTGTTTTAGTCAAGTTTGGCGTCTTTTTCATCATGCTAAGCCATTTTTTTAGTGATTACGTGGCGGTACCTATGGTAACATGTGAATGAAGTAAATGGAAAAAAATGTTGTATAGATAGTTGTCCCAATCAAA
This sequence comes from Acanthosepion esculentum, assembly GCA_964036315.1. Classification (NCBI taxonomy): domain Eukaryota; kingdom Metazoa; phylum Mollusca; class Cephalopoda; order Sepiida; family Sepiidae; genus Acanthosepion; species Acanthosepion esculentum. The sequence goes on along the minus strand of CAXIWW010000827.1, from coordinate 64,621 downwards.
AAGGGATATCCCTTAAAATATTGTTGACACAAGTATTATATACCACACCCCTATAAACACTAATGGGTATGTCCCAATCCACATAAATATGTTGGACACTATTGCAAATAGGGGTAATATGCTGTTTAAGTAGAACACCACTGGCAGTGGTTTACCTACTTCACTCTGCTGGCGAGTATTGTATTTTGTTGATGTTATAAAGATTACCATATCATTTCCAACCTCCATTTTGGTTATTCCTTATTCAGTAACCTTTTATATGTTACAACAACAAGCAAGAAGTGTTGAGCCTTAAAATTTTGATTTTAATATTTGTTCAATTGGTTAGACTTTGGGGGTTGGTTAGGCCATGAATTTTTCAGAACTCTCATGAGTGTGTGTATGTATATATATATATATATATATATATATATATATATATATATATAGCCACACAAACACACAAATTTCTGTATAGATACTGAAGTAAAAATCAGGAAGACAATGACAGGCTAGTATCCACCTGTTTCTATATACATAGTTATTTACCTGCCCTGGTGATAAGTAAACTTTTACCTTTCTATTTACCTACCTTTCACCACCTCCAACTTAACTTTCCTTATATATATATATATATATATATATATATATACACTTTCCTCTTTATATATACATACATACATATATAAATATATATATTCTTTTTTTTTAATTATAACCAGTTTAACTGGAAAAGACACTTAAAAAAAGATGGTGTTTCCTTCACTTCCAGTTATAGATGTGTATCTGTCTATCTTAGTAGATATCCCAACACTCAGCTTACAGCCGATGAAATTCTTAACTAAACACTAAAAAATGCATATATTCAACTCGCCGTGTTATTTCATTCAATATCTCCATAAAAACATAATGCATACCAAATAAAAGCTTATTTCATGAACTTTGTTTATATCTAATTTATTTTTATATGTACTACAGTGTGCGATGAACATTACAGTTTGAAAATAGACATTTTGGTGATTTCACAAAATTTTGGCCATTTTTTTCACTGACAGCAGTTTAGACTTCCTCAAATTTTGTAATATGTGCACTCCGCAGGGTTTATTACAATTTTGGTAACATATTAGTTTGAAAGTTAACATTCTGAGCTTCATTTTCATATATTTTATATTTTTTAATTTTAATAAGAAGTTTGTAAACAATTCAAATGAAAAGTTTGATCGTAAAATTCAAATGCTTCTTGTAAAAATAAAAACACATAAAATATATCATTAAAACGCTCATTTAATCATCTATGAAACTAAATCAAAATCAAATATGAAACCATAGCTCCATTTTGCGCGTGTGTGATTATGTGTAACCAAGTGCGACTCGCTCAGCCATCATTTCAACTCCACGCAAGACTCAATACACAGTGTCAACACAGACACTAAAAAATCGACCAGCATGTTTTCTATGGACGAAATTTTCAAGGAAATTGCTAAGAATTTGTTTTAAATATTAATTTTCTATATGTAAATGGGATTTAAAAACCATTTTCGTCATAAAAAATATGAAATAAAAATTGATTTGTTTACTTTACGTTCAGATTCAAATCACAAAAAAAAAACTTAGGACTTATTGATCAAAAAATGTTCATATTCAAAGAATGAGATAAAAAAACATTCTACAAAAAAATTCTAGAATGTCTTTTATGTTTTTGCAGTATTCTCACAATAATTATCAGCCTTCCAGTTACCAAGTAACATTTTGTTTAAAGTTACCCCTTCAAACAATTTTCTTACTTTTTAAATTATCTAATGAATGGATTTTAGTTACGATTTATTGCTATCTAGATACAAATTTATGATTTAATATTCATTTTCCTAATTTATTGTTATTTCTTAGTAATATTTATTTCATACGCATTATTAGTAATCATTAGTGGGTATTGCTTGGCGTGCGTTAAGCTTCTCTCTCTCTACAGTCCAGAAATTGTACATGTTGAGTCAGGACTACTTGTTCAGCATCTGCTCCATATACATTCTAATCTGATGATTTTAGGTCATCTTAACCATGATAAATGGAAAGAGCACCCCCAGAAATGGCTAGGTATGAAATTTGGTGTTTCTAGTGTAAGAAGTATTCATTTTATGACGCAATTCAAGCAAGTCTAAAATTGGCCTTTCAAATACCTTGTGACAAAAGGTTAAAAAGCAATTTTTTTCAATATTGAAGTGGAATAATCCAGAATATATCCATTCTATATCTTCCAAAAAAAATTAGGCATGTTACTGGAATAGTCATAATGTGATATTTGAAATTTGGGATGAATGTGGGTCTTATTTCCAATTTTATGAGATGTCAAACCTCAGGTTATGAGCTGTTTGCACGTCGTTGCAGAAGTTTTGATTTATAAAATTTGCATATTCAGACTGAATTTATTTAAGAAATATGCAGTGATACTATCTGTAATTTTATTATTAATTTCTTTAACAAGCTAGTATAATTTTAACTGTTATTCTTAATTGCTTTTTAAAATATAGGAGTCCAAATAATGTATTTTGTCCTAATTCATAATAGATAAAAAAATGGGTCGAGCACATGTGTAAAAATAAAAATAAATCTGCCAAAATTAAACGGTTTGAGATATTTTGATGAAATAAAAACTGCAAAGTTTCTTTAATCATGTAGATTAAGAAGATGCAATCAGATAACACCTAGTACCTGTTTGAAATTTTCCTCTGTGATACCTACTCTTAGTCTGGTTATATCTTTGTGTATGTATATATATATATATATATAATTATACACATATGTACACACACACAGACACACACACACATATTCAAATCCCAATGGAGAGTATATATTTTTCTTCAATAAGATTTCTCAAATATTCAGATTGGTAGATGAAAATAAATAACTATACTGTTTAATAAATAAATGGAGCATCTACTCAGATATAAAATATAGGAATCCAATAAAATAATGTTTAAAGTAATAAAAATCCGTTGGATTAATCAATAAAGAATCCATTACTTGTTTAGAAATATACATATTCATAAATACACATATATTTATTTCTCTCTCTCTATCATATATATATATATATATATATATATATATATATTGCTTTTTTCATGCAAGTTTCATTAAATATGATAGATATGATTAAGTTTTTTATATAATTTTTCATGAGATCTCATAATTTTTTCTTTTCAGTCGATAAATTATATAAAAACTATCCAAATGTTTTTTTCTGGACACTTTGGCTATACAAGAAGGCTCACACTGCACCTTTCTGACCATAGCTCAATTATGTCTCATTTAAATACTCATGGCGACCAACTGCAGTCTATTTGTAACATACTTGTTGATAAAACAAATATAATAGCATCATCCACATGTAAAAAATCGGCTAAAAATAATAGAAGCCTTATTAATAAAAAAAAACCCTTAATGACATCAACTATGAACATGGACACAATATCTTGACCGTGTTTTGAAAATGAAAACATTATATAAATACATGCATACAACAATCTGGTTTATTTTTTTTTTTTTTTTTTTTTTTTTTTTTTTAAGCTTATCACCCCAAGCAAGGCTGGAGGCCACTAGCACACAAGGGGTTATAGAAGGTTTGGAGGAAGAGCAGATAGGAGTGGTAAAGGAGAGGATATAGAGAAAGATAGTGGATCGATCAAGGCAAGGGGGTTACAGAAGATTTGGAGCAGGAGCAGATAGGAATGAAAGGTGCAACGATGTGGAGAAGGGAAGTGGATAGATCAAGGCAACTGGAGATGTCGATTGACGTTACACTTAAATACTTGGAGATTATATTTGTCAGGGAAACAGGAATAAGGAAGGGAGTTCCACAGGCGAGATATGCAAGACATGAAGCTATTGGAGTAGAAGAGACGTCTACATCTAACAGTTTCAACGGTGAAGGGGTGGGAACGGGATGCCAGCCTCGTAGGACGTTTAAATTCATGAGGCCTGGGAACCAGCGAAAGCAGCTCATCGGAGCAATTACCGTGAAAGTATTTGTAAAAAAGGCAGAGCGAGGCAACGTCGCGTCTGTGAGAGAGTGACTGCAGATGAGATGACAGATCAGGGCCAATTACATTGCATATCCATCTCTGGATCTTATCAAGAAACCTGAGGCAAACAGCAGGGGCTCCAGAGTTAAAAGTTAATATATTTCAACCTTAAAAATATCAAAATATGTAAACCATCTGCAATATTTATTATTTACCATTTTATAAATAACTAGGAAAACATATACTGCAAGAAAGAAATACAAAAAAAAAAAGCAATTTTCAAAATTAGTAAGTTTTGAAGTTACACATTATCTGTTTATTTAAATTTTCTTGTTTGCAGGCATTTTTTGTAAATTTCTGAATAAAAAAATATTCATATTTATTGCTTTATAAATTGATAAATGATAAACATTGCACTGTATTAGTTGGTTCCATATTTTGAGTTTTCATGTTTAGAATGTTATAAATATAAAATTATTCTTGTAAATAAACAATTTAATAAATAAATGGTATTTGATATTTTTGTTCTAAGTTCTCAAAGAACACATATAAATTCACTTTCACATGTTTTGTTTTTTATTAAAATTCTAATCATCACTTTTTAAAATAATAAACATTGCAAAGGGAGCGAAGATAGTTAAAATAATAAACAGTGCCAAGGGAGTGAAGATAGTTAAAATAATAAACAGTGCCAAGGGAGCGAAGATAGTTAAAATAATAGCAGTGTCAAGGGAAAAAACACCCTTTTTGATACAGTTTTATTGTAGCCACAAAAGTTTGCCAATACTTTTTTCATTGTATAAATATATTTAACTTTTTTTAATTCTATTTTACCTTGCTTTTCTTTTTATATGTTGTGTATATTTTTCCATTTGTAGTTTTTTAATATTTCCCTATAATTTTTGTTAAATTTTTTTGTTTTTTTTTTGTTTGGTAAATTAAAATTTTTTTCAGCTAATTTTGATTAGTTTCATATTTTAAATTTTCTGCTCTTATTTTTTATCACTCTAATTTTGCCTCATGTTTTCTTTTTGAATATTTTTTGTTTAATTTTTGCCAATCATTTACCACTTTTCTTGTTTCTTTTTATTAAATAATTTTTCATTTAATTTTTTAAAAGCATTTCAAGAATTTTTGTTTTTTAATTCTTATTCTAAATAATTTTTTATATTTAATCTTGAATGTTTATATATAATTTATATATTATTTATAATATTTATATATAATTGTCTGACAATAAACAACATCCACGTCCTGGGTAAGACGATAAACTACGTCCAAGAGCAAGGCCTCTAATCAGTAGGTTTTGAGGAGCATGGAACCACCTCTTAATTACTAGTGTTCCCAGGTCCAGCCTGACATGGGGTGGTAGCACCTGTTAGGGTACCAGCTATGGGCAAATAGTTATCCCCAAAACTGGGGTCAAAACATTATGAAAGTGTAAAAATAAGTTTTAATACCAGAAATATTTTGTAAAAAAATTATTACTAGCAATGCATTATTTCCAGCAATACATTTTTGAAAAAAAAAATATTACCAGCAATAAAAATTTTGTTAGCATTAAATAACCCATTGAGGTGTTGATATGCCATAAAACAAAACAAACCAATATATAACTGTTATTTTTTTTTCCTTGCGATTTGTTCTTTTCTTTTTAGTTTTTGCTTTCTTTTTAAATGTTTTGTATGGTTCTATTTGCTTATATATTGCTAGAAATACTGGTGAAAATTCCAAGATTCACCTATTTGAATTTCCTAATGAATCTTAAATTCATTAAAATAATTAAATAAATTCCTTGCAAGTTCCATGACAATAAAAAAAAAACTCATGAAAATTTCCCTATTGCTTCATTAAATATTTAAGCATGACAAATTTAATAAAATATTACAATAATAAATATGAATGCAAGGCATTATTTTAAGTAAAAGAGTATAAATGAAAAGATTTGAAATTAATGAGATTTTCTATTTCACTGAAGCAGGTGTTAAATGCGTGATTGTTATCACATCTGTCTTCCCCAGTTTTTTTCTATCTTTCCCGAAACCCAAACAGTATCTTTGATATATCTCTTTTTCTATCTATCCTCACAATCAAATGAGAATAGTTCATGATTTATCTGACTTAATAACAAGGCATAACATATTTACTAATGAAGGAACAAAAAGAATTATAATATGATGCTTAAACTTTTACTGTTTAGAAAATATATTTTTAAAATAGCTTTATGAATTATTTCTCTTTTTTTTTTGTATTCTTATGCATTTTTAAAAATATTTTTCTAATTTTTCCTTTTTATTTGGTTAGCTAACAAAGTTATTTGACTCAATTCATTTTTTGTTCTTTTTTAAAAAGTACTCCAGGTAGGATGCACAGTGGATTAATGGATAACGGCTCGGATTGAGAAATCAAAGAGCTGAGTTCAAATTCCAGTCAGATCCATTACATTCACTTACATGCTGAGAGTCTTGGGAAAAGTATGAATCCTCTTAACTCCCCCCAGCTACGGGTAAATAATAGGACAGACTGGGTTCTATAGCCTTGGATGGCAACTGGTCTACCGCAGAAAGAAATGGCAACCTACAGTAAGAAAAAAAAATCTGCCTCATCAGTCATATATCAAAAGATACATGAATGCCTAAGCATGTATTACACATGGCACATAACTGACTGACTCCATGTACACTACTGATTAAAAGTTTGGGACCACCCTGAATTATTTCTAAGTTCATAAAAAAGGCTAATTGTGGTTATTTGGTCAAATACATTCACCTATTGTGTATATATGCAAACCCTTATATAAAATTAAAACACATATTTCTATAAGCATTAAAAATCTATTTGCATCATCTTTGGAAATTTTGTTACAACCTTAATACTTTTTCTGATTTGTAATGCAAAAATTTACAAATATTTCAACTCCGCTACTTGCTAAAGGTTCAATTCCATCTTGATTAATGTGTGATTGAAATTAATTCTCAGAAATTATTAAAATGCCAAGAACTGAACAGATTAGTTTTCAAAAAAGTACCCAAGTGGAAATTCTTTCTATAGAAAGGTATTCCAGATGTCAGATTGCTAGAAAATATCAGATATTAAAAATTGGGGTGGATTATTGCCTGCAGTGACATGCAGAAACCAGTGCTCTTTTACTGTCACTACCACTCCCTGTACTACTAGCTTGTTGAGCTTATTAGGTTAATCATTGTCCTTTGGGTGTCAAATTCTCTAAGCCTTCTTTCTTTATGTATCCCTAAAATTTCAGTTGTCTATTTCTGATTCTAATTGTCCTTTTCATGCACATTTTTCTTTAAAATTTCCATGCTCTGTCCATGTTATTCTCAATATCCTTCTGTAGAACCATACATTGCCTCTTCTTCATCTCTGTTTAAATTATCCAGCATTCATTGCCATAGAGGAAGATTAATATTAGATTGCAGTTTAACACTTTTTTCTTTGTTTCAAGTGAAATTTTCCTGTCTGTTAATACTTTGTTTAGCTTTTGGAAGTCATTTTATACTGTTCATAATTTTTTAAAAATAAAAAAATTAAAACTGGTATAATTAAGAACAGTACTTCTTAAATCAATTATTTAGTTCTGCAGTTGGAGCTAAGAAGACTCTTCCAATCCTACTATATACGCAGTGTTGCCTTTTTTTTTTTGTATGAAGACTTAAATTCATTAGTTGCGCTTCATTTCACCTGCCTCCCAATTTCTTGTAAATTACATTATTGTAAAGTGCTCACTTTTTTTTTTTTTTTAACCGAACTTTTAGATATGGTCCATTTTTCTTTTTAACGACTACACATCAAATTGTTTAACATAAGCTGGTGCAAATTATTTTCAGTGATTGAATTGTATGTTGGCTAATCTCCTATGTCATATAACATTGATTATCCTCAAATAATGATTTATTAGCTATTAATCTCAGCTAATCTATCCAGCTATGGAATTTCAAGAACACAACTACTTGTGTTATGTCTGATTATCGGCAGTACTTTCTCAATGAATAGTACATATGTTTTTCTATTTGATTTACATTTTTTACCAATTTTTTTTTTTTTTTTTTTTTTTTTTAAATAAGATCACGTATGTTAAAAATGTTGCTAATTTTATTCTATTTTCAGTTTTACAATTAAGGATTAATACTGGGTGTGGCATAAAAATTTACCCCCTTATCTAAACATAAAAAAAATGTACTCCTTATTTAAACATAAGAATTTACTTATTATTTACAGATAAAAATTTACCTATTATTTAAACATGAAAAATTTACCCTTATTATAAAAATTTACACCTTATTTAAATATAAAAATTTACTCCTTATTTAAATATAAAAATTTACCCCTTATTTAAACATAAATTGAAACATACCTATTTTTAAAAGTAGTTTAAAATTTTGCATGAAGTTTTCTGACATTCTTTTGTTTTATCGTTAACAGTTTAATTAAATATGGCGGCTCAAACAAAATGTGTACGATTTCTCACATTGAAAATGGCTGGTATTAAGAACTGGGAGGTGATAAAACAGTTGAACAACCTCAACAGATCCAATTCCCGGAAGAAACTGTTCTGTTCATACCAGGAGTGTCAAGAAGAGGTTGAAATATACAAGAAAGGAAGATGGCAAAAGAGCTGGATAGAAAGGTCTCTAAGGAATAGTGTGAAAGAAGATTTACGGTTAAAACCATCCCAAATTCAATGAAGACAGCTGCTTTCAAGTGCCTCCAAGCAAAAACAGCTTGGCTGGGAGAAGAAAGTGTTGGAAGAGATGAAAAGTCTTCATTTAATTGGACAAGAACTTTTTCACTCTGGTGGCTGTTATCAACTACCAAATTGATACTGTTTATACGATTTTACTAGGAGACATTTCTGAGGGTGCCAGAACACATTTCAAGTGGTGTCATGGTTTGGGATTTTGATTATGATGGCGCCAAATCACCCATAGTTTAATTAAATATGGCAGCTCAAATAAAATGTGATCAATTTGTCCCATTTAAAAATAGATGATATGAAGAAATATGAGCTGATAAAACAGTTGAATGTTTGCAGAAAAAACTGTTTGTATTGCATGGAAAAAGTTTCAATAAGAACAAACAACTTCACCATAACCAATTCCAGAAAAAAAAAATCTGTTCAGTTGTTAGCAGAGGAGTCATTGAAGCTGTCAAGAAGTGTGTGAAGACAAGTATATGAAGAAGCATAAGGAAGATAGTAAAATGTTTGGTGTTTCGGATAGGTTGCTAAGAAGGATTTAACACTTAAACCATACAAGATTCAATGACAACGGCTACTCTTAAGTGCTTCCATGAAAAAAAAATGGCTTGGCAGGGGGAAGAAAATACTGGGATATTGCATTGTATCATACATAAAGTATCCATTTGGTCAGGCAATAAGTTTTTCACTATAGAGGCTGGACTTAACTACCAAAGCAATTGGGTTTATGTCGTTTTACAAGGAAACCTATTTTAAGCAACAGAAACCAACAGGTATTATGGTTTGTGTTGCTGCTGATTGTGTTTGATCCACATCACCCATGGTGTCCATTGAAGAAACAATTGGAAGGGAATAGCAGAGTTTACTAATAACACTTTTGAGATTTCATTCCTTTTGTTCCTCAGCTATATTTGGAAGTCACTATGTCTTCAAGGAAAATGGCACTTTTGCAAAAACAACCAATTTGACAAAGAACTGTTTCAAGAGACATTTCCATGGATTTTTTTATGTTAATTTTGTCTTTGTCAATCCCTGACATTAATCCTATAGACTTTACGAAATAACTCATAATAGAAAGTGATCTTTTCTGCATCTAATACACAAGTGTTTCAAATAGGAAAGAAGCTCTCTCTCTCTCTCTCTTGTGGTACAATTTGAGTGAAACAGTTATGGAAGAATTAATACAATTCAGTTAAGAAGACATTAAGAGTTATGGTGGCCATTTTGAACATATAAAATATTATTAATAACTATAATAATCAGTTGGTAAATGTTCATAAAACAAAACCTAAAACCTTTTATTTTATGATATAATAAATAATGGGTAAATATATATGCCACAGCCAGTAATGTGACATTTTGGATGTGGCGGCCATTTTGAATATGTAGAATATTGTCAATAAAATATTGGTCATTAAACAAAACCTAAATAAATAATGGGTAAATATATATGCCACAGCCAGTAATGTGACATTTTTGATGTGGTGGCCATTTTGAATATGTAGAATATTGTCAATAAAGTATTGGTCATTAAACAAAACCTAAATAAATAATGGGTAAATATATATGCCACACCCAGTAATGTGACATTTTTTATGTGGCAGCCATTTTGAATATGTAGAATATTGTCAATAAAATATTGGTCATTAAACAAAACCTAAATAAATAATGGGTAAATATATATGCCACAGCCAGTAATGTGACATTTTTGATGTGGCGGCCATTTTGAATATGTAGAATATTGTCAATAAAGTATTGGTCATTAAACAAAACCTAAATAAATAATGGGTAAATATATATGCCACACCCAGTAATGTGACATTTTTGATGTGGCAGCCATTTTGAATATGTAGAATATTGTCAATAAAGTATTGGTCATTAAACAAAACCTAAATAAATAATGGGTAAATATATATGCCACAGCCAGTAATGTGACATTTTTGATGTGGCAGCCATTTTGAATATGTAGAATATTGTCAATAAAGTATTGGTCATTAAACAAAACCTAAATAAATAATGGGTAAATATATATGCCACACCCAGTAATGTGACATTTTTGATGTGGCGGCCATTTTGAATATGTAGAATATTGTCAATAAAATATTGGTCATTAAACAAAACCTAAATAAATAATGGGTAAATATATATGCCACACCCAGTAATGTGACATTTTTGATGTGGCGGCCATTTTGAATATGTAGAATATTGTCAAAGTATTGGTCATTAAACAAAACCTAAATAAATAATGGGTAAATATATATGCCACAGCCAGTAATGTGACATTTTTGATGTGGCTGCCATTTTGAATATGTAGAATATTGTCAATAAAGTATTGGTCATTAAACAAAACCTAAATAAATAATGGGTAAATATATATGCCACAGCCAGTAATGTGACATTTTTGATAAATTTACAAAAAAAAAGGCCAACTTATAAGACAGCTGTTACAAGAAAAAGTATTCTTTTTTAATTTGAAGCTAGTTAAAAAATAAAAATGCCTGTAACAACAGAACTTATTGGACAATCTCTATCATTTGTTATAATATATATATATATATATATATATATATATATATGCAAGTTTCATTAAAAACAACAGACAAGGTACTGCATTTACATTAGTCAGACTATTGTCCTCATCTTTGTCGCCATATTTGTCACAACGTTTCGGCCATTGTATGCTCCGGACTTCTTCAGGTGGTTGGAATTTTGAACCGAACCCTTTATTTCGATCACTGGGGTAGACTGTTCTAGTTCCACGAGCCATGTTTGATGGATGTCAGTTATCAGTTATCTCCTGCTAATTTTCCCTCTGAAAGTTCTCCACTGCCTTATTATTATAAACCTAATGTTTTCAGCAACGGTTGCTGAAAACATTAGGTTTATAATTCCCAGAAATTCATACCCAGATGTCCTCAAGGACACATGGCACAGTGGATAAAGGCATTGGTTAGATCCAGTGACAGACCCAAAGAGTGTGAGTTCAATACCCAGTTAAGGCAGTGGAGAACTTTCAGAGGGAAAATTAGCAGGAGATAACTGATAACTGACATCCATCAAACATGGCTCGTGGAACTAGAACAGTCTACCCCAGTGAAATAAAGGGTTAAGTTCGAAATTCCAACCACCTGAAGAAGACCGGAGCGTACAACGTTGTGACAAATATGGCGACAAAGATGAGGACAATAGTCCGACTAATGTAAATACTGTACATAATACCTCATCTCAGAAATATACACAGACAAGGTACTACGGTTAAGTTTTTTATTTAATTTTTCTTGTGTATGAACAAGAGCTTTCTTTGCTGGACAAAAGGTGTGTAAGAACTGTCCAAATGTTTTATTTTTCGGAGCGCTTTCGGCTATACCTTTAGCCATTATCAAGGATGATTTGATTTTTCAGCTTAATTGGGTGTGTGCATTATGTGTATGTCTTAGTGTGTAGTAGTGGTGTTTTAATTTCCAAATACGGTTAGCACGTTGTGGCTTTGTTCGTAGTTAATATTGTTAAGGGTAGGCCTTTTCTTTTTTATTATTAAAGCCTCCATTATTTTTAACCTTTTTTTACAGGTGGAAGCAATTAATATATTTGTGTTTTCTACTAGTATATTTCTAATGGAGTCTGGTAAATTTTTGTGTGTGTTTGAATGGGTTCTAATGGAGCTGTGATCAGAAAGGTATAACGTAAGACATCTGGATAAGCATGTAGTTGTGTAACCGATGTAATTATTTATGAGTCCGGTATAGCCAAAAGCGCTCGGAAAAATAAAACATTTGGACAGTTCTTACACACCCTTTGTCCAGCAAAGAAAGCTCTTGTTCATACACAAGAAAAATTAAATAAAAAACTTAACTATAGTACCGTGTCTGTCGTTTTTAATGAAACTTGCATAAAAGAAGGATTGCTGCCTAAATAAATATATATATATATATATATATATATATATATATATATATATATATATATATATATTCTGTTTCACCTCTCTCTAGAGCTTTCATACATTTCCCTCTCACCCTTGTTTCTCACTCCCACACATGCACTCTCACTGAAATTTTTTTTTTATATTCAGTTATATTTTCCAATTTCTTTTTGAATTTGTAGGTTTCATGAATTGGATCATGATTACAGTTCCAATGTAATGAATTATAACCATGGAATATTAGTGTTTGAGCCTTTTATATTATATATATATATATATATATATATATATATATATATACATTTTGTTATGTTTATACATTCTTTTTATAGATACAAATATTTAAGTAAATGCTCTGTTTATAATAAACAGTATTAACAACATTTACCAGCCTGGATGTCCGAGAAATGTCTGTGGCCTAATTGGTTAAGGCACGTCGGGCTATATGACGGTTCCGTGTAGGATACAGGTTTGATTCCTGTCGGAGGACGTATATTTTCTATGAAAATTTCTCAGACATTCAGGCCGGTAAATGTTGTTAATACTGTTTATTATAAACAGAGCATTTACTTAAATATTTGTATCTGTAAAAAGGACGTATAAACATAAAAAATGTCTTAAAAAATAATTGTTGGACTTTGTCCATTTCATAATGTGTGACATATATATACTAACAAATCCATATATAATCCAAGTGGATCCTAGTAATATAAAATATTGAAACTGATCTACAAAAAGAGTTCAATGTATTTATTATTATTACAGAGCAATATAATTAATAAACAATATATATATTCAAACATATATTGTTAAATATAACAGACAGTGCATGTCTGTTATATTTTATCCTGAACCATTGTGAGCTTCATATAGTGGCTTTAGTTTCGGGAGAAAACAAAGTCGAAAACTGTCCAACATTTGGATATTTTTTTTATTATGTCATTCCTTGATCTAAGCCTTCATTTCACATGAGCCATTATCAGAGTGATTATATGAACATTACAACAGATGTTTACCATCAAACAGAACATCCTGTTATGCTTACATAGAAGTTTGCTATGCGATGATCCCAGTCGGGGAATAGCAGACACAGGTCATAAATTTGTGATGCAGTTTCTATGGCATTGTACCATGCAAGAGAATGAAATATCAACAACAGAATCATATGTCTAGATGCATTGTAATGTGTTGTGACTAGTTTGAAATGTAATTTTGTTGAGTGTGGGTTGCTTCATTTTAATCTACATGGCCTCCAATATCTGAAGATTCTTGTTACTGTGTGTATGTGTGAGTATTGTTGTGTTATCAACTAATATCTAATATCATGCAAATGGCTATGTTTTTCTAAGAAATGTTGTTTAATAGAACTAAGATCAGAAAGGTGACTATGAGAGAGCGTGGTTGTAGTAAAACCAATATATGTAGTGGGTTTATTATTAGTGTCAGAGATACAATCTCTGAACAGGCATGTAAATTGGTACACCACATTGTTGTGTTATCAACTAATATCTAATATTATGTACATGACTGTTTTTTCTAAGTAATATTGTTTAATGGAACTGAGATCAGAAAGCTTAGAATGGCTCATGATCAAACATAATAAACATTCATTGTCCATTATATTTAACAATATATGTTTGAATCTGATGCTCCAATACACACACATACATACATACATACATATATATATATATATATATATATATATATATATATATATATATATATATATATATAAAACATCTTAATCTAATGCCAAAAGTTACTGAAAAACAAATAGAATAAGTAGGTATCCTTTTAATTCATGAATAATTTACAATCTTATATTTATATATTTTTTATGCTTTCTTGGGAGTTAAGAATTTCTCATTCATAAGAATTCAGCCAGGAAAAAAAAAACTATGAAGGAGGATTTAATATAGCTAAGTTGTTGGATCTTTTTACAACCCCGCATCAGTCATCAAAATACTTGCCTATTTTTTCTCTGAAGTTATACCAACTTTTAGTTAAATTATGAATTCCATCATAAGAGAATATTTCAGTTTTGATTCTCTGAATTCTTTGATGAGTTTATTGATATCTTAAACTTGTTGGAATCACTGACCATCCAAGGAACAAAAAAGGGACTGAACCTTCAGGGTATGTTTGATGGAACAAAAAAAGAGACTGAACCTTCAAGTTATGTTCAATGGACCCAAAAAAGAGATGGAACTTTCAAGATTTCTAATCAATAATAACAAACTTCTCTGTCAGCATAACAGAATGTCATCTTTGATGGTGAATATCTTTGTTTAAATGTCCATATAACCACACTGAAGATGGCTCATGTGAGCCAAAAGATTAGATCAAGGAAGAGCATAATAAAAAATACCCAAATGTTGGACAATTTTTGTCTTTATTTTCTCCCAAAATTAAAGCAACTATACAAAACTTAGAATGGCTCCTGATCAAATCAAATAGACATTCATTGTCCGTTATATTTAGCAATATATGTTTGAATATTGATCTGCTGCTTCAGTACACTATATATATGTGTGTGTGTGTGTGTGTGTGTGTGCGCATAAGAATTTTACAATTTGCTATGTTTATGGGGAAAGTATATAGAAATCAACACTGCATCATGACAAGCTGTTTCATACACATATATACACACAGTAACAAACACACACGTACATACATACATATACATATATATATATATATATATACTTACACACTATACACAGACACTAGTTAACTTTGACACACACACACACATATATATATATATATAATATATTGACCACTAATATTATCTATCTATCTATCTGTCTATATATATATATATATATATATATATATATATATAATCATGTATATTAAATTATATAGAAAATCAACACTGCATCATGATCAGCTGTTTCACACACACATGCACACAGTAATATTTTTTATTAGTATTTTTTTTCTCACAGTTTTATTCATAGTTATATCTTTATTTTATCTGTGAATATTATATTAAACAAAATAATTTTTTTTTTTCAAAATTTTTAAGAAAGTAAAATTTTTACTGTTGTTAATCATACTTATACAATAAAATCCAACTGACTTACAATGATAATTGATTTTTCTTGTTTTAGGGTCTTAAAAAGATGACGGAAGGTTCGTCGCTAGTTTTATCACCTACCAGCAATCAAACTCCCGACACTGCCACGCCAAATACCCCTAGGATTGAAGACTTTCACGACGGCGCCAATGTGCCTTCAGATATAAACATCAAGCAAGAACCTGACAACGACGAAAACTACCAGATTGCATTCCCACAGGTTCATGGGAGTATAAACTCCAGCGAGTTGAACACAGAATTGCATACAAGAAACAGACCCAAAAGGTTATTAACAGAGTCAAAATTGCCATTGATAAAATTGAGTCAGATTAAATCGGTTTATAACCGCAGTTCAGCCAGATTGACACCGATGCCAATACAACAAATGCTAACACTCAAGAAGCTGAAAGCTGACCCACAAAATGGTGACCTTGATACATGGTTGAGCCCAAAGAGTAAAACAGAAGGTGACTTCACAAAGGTATATGAAACTAATACATAAATATATATGTATGTAAATACAAATATTTTATATGTATAATTGAGAGTGCTTAATATGGTGATAGGTACCTCCACAAAAATGATAAAAAATCAGCATACCATGATGAAAACATGCTCCAAACATAAAGAAAACATAGTTTTATCATCAAAATTGTTATGTTATTATTAAGAGGAAAGATCCAAGTATTTTGGGAATATTTAATTAAATTTTTACTCCATTTTAGAACATTCAAAATTTTGATTTAAAAAATCTTTTTTCTCACATCAGCATTTGTACTAACTTGTAACATAGCAAATTTTGGACTTTTTTTTTTTTCTTTTTTTTTTTGTTTGCAGTGACAGGCATTAATTTGCAAATAATTGTTGGAGTTTAATGAAATTTTCATGACTTATTCACAAATGAATTCTTTGGCTGTTTTTTGTTTTGTTTTTTTATTAGAAAATCTTGGTAAAAAAAAAAAAAAAAATTTGTGTTTCAGCCACTTATTTTTTTATAAAAACTTGAGAAATTCAACATGATAATTTTTTGTGATTATATTAGTTAAAAGCTAAATTTTTTTTGAAGAATTTAAATCACCAAATTATTTTTGCAAAATTAGACCCAATCTTACTGAAAATCTGTTCTGAATCAAGAAATAAACAACAATAAAATTGAGAGGTTATTTAATGAGACAAGCTTTTAATTGCTTTTATGAATGATATTTATTAAAGACAATATTGTCTGAAGAAAGAAAATTCATTGTAAATCTTATGTATGCCAAATTAGTGGATGTACCCATATGATGATAATGAGACAAAATATGTTGCTTATTGGTAATGGTAACATTACCTGTTTCCTTATAAGGAAACATTTGCCATTCATTGCAGCCACTACTACTTTCAGTTGAAATTTATAAAATCTTTCTTTAGAAACAATTTTGAGGAAAATAGGTTTCTCAGCCCCACTGTTATTACACTTACCAGTACTGATGGGGGTTTCTGACCCCTTTAGTTTGAAGTGAAATGTTAACATGTTGTTATCATTATTTTCTCTCAAGTTACATACGCTATCTATTTTAGTTGTTGCTGGTGTTGATAGTCTTCAAGAGATGTGATTTCTGTTATTTGGCATTCTTTGTGATTCCATATCACCAGTTCACAAGGTTCAAAGAAGGATGATCTTTGCTATCCATTTTAGTTGTTGCTGCTGTTGGTAGTCTTCAACTGATGTGATTTCTGTTATTTGGCATTCTTTGTGATTCTATATCACTAGTTCACAAGGTTCAAACAAGGATTATCTTTGCTATCCATTTTAGTTGTTGCTGCTGTTGGTAGTCTTCAACTGAGGTGATTTCTGTTATTTGGCATTCTTTGTGATTCTGTATCACCAGTTCACAAGGTTCCAAGTATCATGATCTTTGCTATCCTTTTTAGTTGATGCTGCTGTTGGTAGTCTTCAACTGAGGTGATTTCTGTTATTTGGCATTCTTTGTGATTCTGTATCACCAGTTCAAAAGGCTCAAAGAAGGATGATCATTGCTATCCATTTTAGTTCTTGCTGCTGTTGGTAGTCTTCAACTGATGTGATTTCTGTCATTTGGCATTCTTTGTGATTCTGTATCACCAGTTCACAAGGTTCAAAGAAGGATGATCTTTGCTATCCATTTTAGTTGTTCCTGCTCTTGGTAGTCTTCAACTGATGTCATTTCTGTTATGAGGCATTCTTTGTGATTCTGTATCACCAGTTCACAAGCTTTAAAAAATGATCTTTGCTATCTATTTATTTGTTGCTGCTGTTAGTAGTCTTCAACTGATGTGATTTCTGTTATTTGGCATTCTTTGTGATTCTCTATCAGCAGTTCACAAGGTTCAAAGAAGGATGATCATTGCTATCCATTTTAGTTGTTGCTGCTGTTGGTAGTCTTCAACTGATGTGATTTCTGTTATTTGGCATTCTTTGTGATTCTGTATCACCAGTTCACAAGGTTCAAAGAAGGATGACCATTGCTATCCATTTTAGTTCTTGCTGCTGTTGGTAGTATTCAACTGATGTGATTTCTGTTATTTGGCATTCTTTGTGATTCTGTATCACCAGTTCACAAGGTTCAAAGAAGGATGACCATTGCTATCCATTTTAGTTCTTGCTGCTGTTGGTAGTATTCAACTGATGTGATTTCTGGTATTTGGCATTCTTTGTGATTCTGTATCACCAGTTCACAAGGTTCAAAGAAGGATGATCTTTGCTATCCATTTTAGTTGTTGCTGCTGTTGGTAGTCTTCAACGGATGTGATTTCTGTTATTTGGCATTCTTTGTGATTCTGTATCACCAGTTCACAAGGTTCAAAGAAGGATGACCATTGCTATCCATTTTAGTTGTTGCTGCTGTTGGTAGTATTCAACTGATGTGATTTCTGTTATTTGGCATTCTTTGTGATTCTGTATCACCAGTTCACAAGGTTCAAAGAAGGATGATCTTTGCTATCCATTTTAGTTGTTGCTGCTGTTGGTAGTCTTCAACTGATGTGATTTCTGTTATTTGGCATTCTTTGTGATTCTGTATCACCAGTTCAAAAGGCTCAAAGAAGGATGA
The DNA here is from genome assembly GCA_964036315.1 of Acanthosepion esculentum. NCBI lineage: Eukaryota > Metazoa > Mollusca > Cephalopoda > Sepiida > Sepiidae > Acanthosepion > Acanthosepion esculentum. The sequence continues at coordinate 45,828 of CAXIWW010000827.1, read as the reverse complement.
TCATTGCTATCCATTTTAGTTGTTGCTGCTGTTGGTAGTCTTCAACTGATGTGATTTCTGTTATTTGGCATTCTTTGTGATTCTGTATCACCAGTTCACAAGGTAAAAAGAAGGATGATCTTTGCTATCCATTTTAGTTCTTGCTGCTGTTGGTAGTCTTCAACTGATGTGATTTCTGTTATTTGGCATTGTTTGTGATTCTGTATCACCAGTTCAAAAGGCTCAAAGAAGGATGATCATTGCTATCCATTTTAGTTGTTGCTGCTGTTGGTAGTCTTCAACTGATGTGATTTCTGTTATTTGGCATTCTTTGTGATTCTGTATCACCAGTTCAAAAGGCTCAAAGAAGGATGACCATTGCTATCCATTTTAGTTCTTGCTGCTGTTGGTCGTCTTCAACTGATGTGATTTCTGTTATTTGGCATTCTTTGTGATTCTGTATCACCAGTTCAAAAGGCTCAAAGAAGGATGATCATTGCTATCCATTTTAGTTGTTGCTGCTGTTGGTAGTATTCAACTGATGTGATTTCTGTTATTTGGCATTCTTTGTGATTCTCTATCAGCAGTTCACAAGGTTCAAAGAAGGATGATCATTGCTATCCATTTTAGTTGTTGCTGCTGTTGGTAGTATTCAACTGATGTGATTTCTGGTATTTGGCATTCTTTGTGATTCTGTATCACCAGTTCACAAGGTTCAAAGAAGGATGATCATTGCTATCCATTTTAGCTGTTGCTGCTGTTGGTAGTCTTCAACGGATGTGATTTCTGTTATTTGGCATTCTTTGTGATTCTCTATCAGCAGTTCACAAGGTTCAAAGAAGGATGACCATTGCTATCCATTTTAGTTGTTGCTGCTGTTGGTAGTCTTCAACTGATGTGATTTCTGTTATTTGGCATTCTTTGTGATTCTGTATCACCAGTTCACAAGGTTCAAAGAAGGATGACCATTGCTATCCATTTTAGTTGTTCCTGCTCTTGGTAGTCTTCAACTGATGTCATTTCTGTTATGAGGCATTCTTTGTGATTCTGTATCACCAGTTCACAAGGTTCAAAGAAGGATGATCATTGCTATCCATTTTAGTTGTTGCTGCTGTTGGTAGTCTTCAACTGATGTGATTTCTGTTATTTGGCATTCTTTGTGATTCTGTATCACCAGTTCACAAGCTTTAAAAAATGATCTTTGCTATCTATTTATTTGTTGCTGCTGTTAGTAGTCTTCAACTGATGTGATTTCTGTTATTTGGCATTCTTTGTGATTCTCTATCAGCAGTTCACAAGGTTCAAAGAAGGATGATATTTGCTATCCATTTTTGTTGTTGCTGCTGTTGGTAATCTTCTACTGATGTAATTTCTGTTATTTGGCATTCTTTGCGATTCTGTATCACCAGTTCACAACCTTATAAAAAAAAAGATCTTTTCTATTGATTTTAGTTGGTGCTGCTGTTGAAAGTCCTCAACTGATCTGATTTCTGTTATTTTTGTACATTTCTTTGTGATTCTGTAGCACCAGTCCACAAGCTTAAAAGAAGGATGGCCTCCAATGAGATCTACAGGTTTCATTTACTGAAAGCCAGTTTTAACTATTGATCTTATACAGCAGTTGTATAAAGCTGAATGTTTAGATATTTCTGAATGTGTTTGGTGTCATGGAAAACATTCATATCATATTCTCAATCTGACAAGCCTATTTAAGAACATGACACATTAATATCTTGGTTTTGTAGCAATTTGCAGTGTTGTGAGACACTATACTTAGCAAAGTCTATTTCCTATTTCTTAGAACACTTGATAGAGGATGTTTTCATTTTGATGATGGATTCAGAGTAGGTGCCATCATTGCTTTCTTTCCAATTCCAGATCATAGTTTCTGTTTTGGAAAGGTTTATCTTGATTCCTATTTCTTAGAACACTTGATAGAGGATGTTTTCATTTTGATGATGGATTCTGGGTAGGTGCCATTATTGCTTTCTTTCCAATTCCAGATCATAGTTTCTGTTTTGGAAAGGTTTATCTTGATTCCTATTTCTTAGAACACTTGATAGAGGATGTTTTCATTTGGATTATGTATTCAGGGTAGGTGCCATCATTGCTTTCATTCCAATTCCAGATCATAGTTTCTGTTTTGGAAAGGTTTATCTTGATTCCTATTTCTTAGAACACTTGATAGAGGATGTTTTCATTTTGATGATGGATTCAGGGTAGGTGCCATCATTGCTTTCATTCCAATTCCAGGTGATATCTTCTGTTTGGGAAAGGTTTATCTTGATTCCTATTTCTTAGAACACTTGATAGAGGATGTTTTCATTTTGATGATGGATTCAGGGTAGGTGCCATCATTGCTTTCATTCCAATTCCTGATCATTGTTTCTGTTTTGGAAAGGTTTATCTTGATTCCTATTTCTTAGCACACTAGATAGAGGATGTTTTCATTTTGATGATGGATTCAGGGTAGGTGCCATCATTGCTTTCATTCCAATTCCAGATCATTGTTTCTGTTTTGGAAAGGTTTATCTTGATTCCTATTTCTTAGAACAGTTGATAAAGGATGTTTTCATTTTGATTATGTATTCAGGGTAGGTGCCATCATTGCTTTCATTCTCATTCCAAAGAATTGTTTCTGTTTTGGAAAGGTTTATCTTGACTCTTAATTCTTGGAACACTTGGTAAAGGATGTTACTTTTTTTCTTTAAGTTTATTCTTATCTCAACTATGAATACCTACATCATCAGGATAATCGCTATCTTCATTAGTACAACCGACCTTGGGAGAGAAAACAGGATTGCTGTCTTCTGTTAGTAGATTGGTTTGGGATGTGGCATGGAATGCCTAAATGATCAGTACCCTTATAAATGATTTGTTTAAGAAAATATTAAATAGACTGGGACTGTCATTTAGTTTGATTCCTGATGAGGTTTGAAATATTTCCATGTTGGGCTCTTCAACAAACATGTATGTCTTATAGCAGACATGTTTGATTTTATGAACTGATATAGTTCCTCTAATTGATTGATGCATTAAGTTATCAGAGCATGAAAAAGGTTTATAATGAAGAGGACAGCACCTCTATTGATAAGGTCACCTGCTGCAGTGAGGTCAACATAACAGGTGAATATTTTTTTATTGGAGAGGTATGCAATCTTCTGGAGTTGTTTAATGAAATATATGCCATTGTTGCACTCCAGAATAAAAATCATACTGAGTTGTGAAGAGTTTTTCCATAAAACAATGAGATTCTCGTTAATATAATGCTCATTAATACTTTCAACATCAAAGATCCATTTGAGATACCTCTGTATGTGTGAGGCTCTTGAGGGCTACTTTTCTGTTTCCATAGTGCATTAATTTATGATAAACTCCACTTTTCTTGGGATGCATTTCTGATTCCAGACTTCCTTCATGAGATTGAGAAATTTATTGCCTTCAGGGAAAAGGTAAGCTATTTTCAAAAGTTCAGTCTCACTGTCAAATGATGCTTTATTATTCCTTATTTTTTCAATAGCTTTTTTAATTTCTTCATCACTAGGTTCATTGTTGTTTATGTTTGAAAGTGGACTTTGTAATGATTAGATGTATATTGGTATATGTTGTATTTCTGCAGGCATCTTTAGTTTAGTGTGATCAGGGTTGAAATGTGCCTAAGTGTTTTTTGAGACCAGTACAATTCTTCTGTGTTGGTTTTGACTGATGTTATTGTGATTTTTTGCTCACTTTTATCCACATTTTAACACATTATCTATGCTGCTTGGCTTCATTAATTTTGTTTTTGATTTTCTGGAGATATTGGTTTCTAAAAGAATTAACTATTTTTTTTTAAGTTTTTGTCGTTAATTGTTTAGCATTTTACCTTTCATTTTCTTCCTATTTCATCTGTTTCTTTCCTGTATCAACTTTTTTCAACTCGGGATTGTCATACCATGGGAGTATCTTTTTTTTCTTCTAGGTATTGGAATAGTCTGACAAACTTCTGCTAAGGAGGATATGATAACATTATTTCATTCCTTTATGATGTTTGGGTTAAGATTTTGGGACATTAATATGGCAATAGATGATATAGTACAATGATATGTTAAGGTACAAATTCCACTTGTATTGTTTTGTAAAATGAGAGCCGGATATAATAAGAAAAATTTAAAACTTAGTCATAAACAGTTGTTTTATTCTACTAGTGTATTAAGTACTAAAAGAATCCTGCCACCAAAAGGTGCAAGTAAATCCGTTTTCACTTATGAGAACTATTATATTTGGGATACTACTGTTTCAGTTTTTGTATTCATAGGATAGTTGTATAATGAAACAGGAACATATATTTTTAATATAAGGGATCACAGGAAATGATGAAATATTTTCATTGAATCTTCATGCTGAGGAGCTGAAAATGAAAAGTATCATGGTGGCAATGTTTGGCTCATTACTAAAATCTGTTCCTTCACTTTCACTATTCTTTAGATATTATCACACACATACCAATTATCACTGAAAGAGCTTAGTGTGTGTTGTTATCTTGTACATGTACATACAGTGGCACACACGTACATACCCATGCATATGCAAACAATGTTGTGTTAGATATCTACAAAGCTTTTGATAGGATTTGACAAACTGATCTTCACAACTTAAAAGGTTAACATATTTCTAGACAAAGATTTGATCTGATTCAATCAAGTTGTCTTGAATGCCCACTCTTCTAGATCTTTTTACATTAATGCATGTGTCTCCAGGGCTCTATTCTTTATTCCTAATTTTCTTCAATGACCTTTTCAGTGTCATCAATTTTTGACATGACTATTTATTCTTGTCTTAAAGGTTGGTCGAGTGAATTTTATATGGTCAAGTTGGCAGTTGATCTAAAAAATGACCTACAATTTGCTGATAACTGGGACAAGAAATAGCTTGTTAATTTTAATACCTCTAAAATAAAACTGTTCCCTTTTAATCATCTTAGAAAATCTTTTTTGTCTTCCATCAGCATGGCTGATGCTAACGTCCAGGTGAGTGACTCATTGTGCCTTCTCATGCTAACATTTTCCAATGAAATGAAGTGAAACAATTATATTTAATTAATTCCTAGGTCTGTTCCTAGGAAACTTGGTTCACTGTATCATGCTAGACAATTTTTCTCACCACAGTCCCTCTTACACCTTTATAAATCTACCATTCGTACATGCATTGAATATTGCTGTCATATCTGATCTGGTACTTTTATGTATTTGAAATTCTTGACAAAATCCAAAGAAGAATCTGTAATATTATTGATCTTGACCTGGCATCTCAGCTTCCCCACTGTCATAGCATAACTTCCCTCTGCCTTTTCAATAATAATATGTTAATTATATGCTAAGTTTGGATTATTTCTTCATTTTGGTAACTTGACTTTACGAATTGAAGTGCAGTACTAGATTAGCAGTTAGGTCTCAGCATTTCTACAGTTAAAATGGTTAGATGTAACCATAAGTTCTATGATAACAGTTGCCTCTCTCATACTTCTCATTTTTGAAACTCTCTTCCAGTTTCTTGCTTTTTAATCAAATTTCATCTTCAAAAATTTAAATGCAACATCAATTGTCATCTTCTGTCTTCTTAATTCCTGTTCTTTTATTATCCTCACTCCTTAATAATGTTTTCTTTTTCTCATATTCTTTCACACGCAATAACCTCCTTGTATCTTAGTGGCTTTATGTCCTTGCTTACATTGAAATAATTTTAAAAAAAACATACGTAGAGACACAGAAAATGTGTTGTGCACATTGAGGATTTTTTTTTTTCTTGCAAATTTATATTTAATAATTTTAAAAACAAAAGAACTATACAAATATGTATGCATATTGATGTGTTGGTGGTGCATTGGTATCAGGATGAGGAATAAAATCGTGAGGCAGAGTTCAAATTCTGTTTTAAGTAGTTGTGTTCACTTCACACTAGTTTCCAAAAGAAAATTATGAATTCATTGCTTTTCTCTCCAGATATTTTGGTAAAACAGCAGTACAAGAAGATTTCTTTGGTTTTTGTTGGATAGTTAGTCTAGGACAGAGTCTTACTGGCTAAGGCTCATACTCAAGATTCAGTTAAAAGCTTATCTCAATGTTTTCAATGCGATGGTTGACTTTGGTGCTTATGGCTAAGGCTCTTACTCTAGGTTCATTTCATAGCTTATCTCAATGTTTTCAATGCAATGGTTGACTTCGGTGCTTACTGGTTATGGCTGTTAGTCTAGGTTCATTTCATAGCTTATCTCAATGTTTTCAATATAATGGTTGACTTTGGGGCTTCCTGGCTAAGGCTCTTACTCTAGGTTCATTTCATAGCTTATCTCAATGTTTTCAATTCAGTGGTTGACTTTGGTGCTTCCCGGCTAAGGCTCTTAATCTAGGTCCATTTGATAGGATATCTCAATGTTTTCAATGTGATAGTTGATTTTGATGGTTACTGGCTAAGGTTCATTTGATAACGTATGTCAATGTTTTCAATGTAATGGTTGACTTTGGGGCTTACTGGCTAAGGCTCTTACTCTAGGTTCATTTGACAGCTTATCTCAATGTTTTCAATATAATGGTTGACTGGTGCTTACTGGCTAAGGCTATTACTCTAGGTTCATTTCATAGCTTATCTCAATGTTTTCAATGCGATGGTTGACTTTGGTGCTTCTCTGGCTAAGGCTCTTACTCTAGGTTCATTTCATAGCTTATCTCAATGTTTTCAATGCGATGGTTGACTTTGGGGCTTCCTGGCTAAGGCTCTTACTCTAGGTTCATTTCATAGCTTATCTCAATGTTTTCTATGCGATGGTTGACTTTGGGGCTTCCTGGCTAAGGCTCTTACTCTAGGTTCATTTCATAGCTTATCTCAATGTTGTCAATGCGATGGTTGACTTTGGGGCTTCCTGGCTAAGGCTCTTACTCTAGGTTCATTTCATAGCTTATCTCAATGTTTTCAATGCGATGGTTGACTTTGTTGCTTACTGGCTAAGGCTTTTACTCTAGGTTCATTTCATAGCTTATCTCAATGTTTTCAATATAATGGTTGACTTTGGGGCTTCCTGGCTAAGGCTCTTACTCTAGGTTCATTTCATAGCTTATCTCAATGTTTTCAATTCAGTGGTTGACTTTGGTGCTTCCTGGCTAAGGCTCTTAATCTAGGTCCATTTGATAGGATATCTCAATGTTTTCAATGTGATAGTTGATTTTGATGGTTACTGGCTAAGGTTCATTTGATAACGTATGTCAATGTTTTCAATGTAATGGTTGACTTTGGGGCTTACTGGCTAAGGCTCTTACTCTAGGTTCATTTGACAGCTTATCTCAATGTTTTCAATATAATGGCTGACTGGTGCTTACTGGCTAAGGCTATTACTCTAGGTTCATTTCATAGCTTATCTCAATGTTTTCAATGCGATGGTTGACTTTGGGGCTTCCTGGCTAAGGCTCTTACTCTAGGTTCATTTCATAGCTTATCTCAATGTTTTCAATGCAATGGTTGACTTCGGTGCTTACTGGTTATGGCTGTTAGTCTAGGTTCATTTCATAGCTTATCTCAATGTTTTCAATGTGATGGTTGACTTTGGTGCTTCTCTGGCTAAGGCTCTTAATCTAGGTTCATTTGATAGCTTATCTCAATGTTTTCAATGCGATGGTTGACTTTGTTGCTTACTGGCTAAGGCTTTTACTCTAGGTTCATTTCATAGCTTATCTCAATGTTTTCAATATAATGGTTGACTTTGGGGCTTCCTGGCTAAGGCTCTTACTCTAGGTTCATTTCATAGCTTATCTCAATGTTTTCAATGCGATGGTTGACTTTGGGGCTTCCTGGCTAAGGCTCTTACTCTAGGTTCATTTCATAGCTTATCTCAATGTTTTCAATGCAATGGTTGACTTTGGGGCTTCCTGGCTAAGGCTCTTACTCTAGTTTCATTTCATAGCTTATCTCAATGTTTTCAATGCAATGGTTGACTTTGGGGCTTCCTGTCTAAGGCTCTTAATCTAGGTTCATTTCATAGCTTATCTCAATGTTTTCAATGCAATGGTTGACTTTGGGGCTTCCTGGCTAAGGCTCTTACTCTAGGTTCATTTCATAGCTTATCTCAATGTTTTCAATGCGATGGTTGACTTTGGGGCTTCCTGGCTAAGGCTCTTAATCTAGGTTCATTTCATAGCTTATCTCAATGTTTTCAATGTAATGGTTGACTTTGGGGCTTCCTGGCTAAGGCTCTTACTCTAGGTTCATTTCATAGCTTATCTCAATGTTTTCAATGCGATGGTTGACTTTGGGGCTTCCTGGCTAAGCCTCTTACTCTAGGTTCATTTCATAGCTTATCTCAATGTTTTCAATGCGATGGTTGACTTTGGGGCTTCCTGGCTAAGGCTCTTACTCTAGGTTCATTTCATAGCTTATCTCAATGTTTTCAATGCAATGGTTGACTTTGGGGCTTCCTGGCTAAGGCTCTTACTCTAGGTTCATTTCATAGCTTATCTCAATGTTTTCAATGCGATGGTTGACTTTGGGGCTTCCTGGCTAAGGCTCTTACTCTAGGTTCATTTGAATAGCTTATCTCAATGTTTTGAATGTGATGGTTGATTTTGATGGTTACTGGCTAAGGTTCATTTGATAACGTATCTCAATGTTTTCAATGTAATGGTTGACTTTGGTGCTTCCTGGCTAAGGCTCTTACTCTAGGTTCATTTGATAGCTTATCTCAATGTTTTCAATGCAATGGTTGACTGGTGCTTCCTGGCTAAAGCTCTTACTCTAGGTTCATTTCATAGCTTATCTCAATGTTTTCAATATAATGGTTGACTTTGGGGCTTCCTGGCTAAGGCTCTTACTCTAGGTTCATTTCATAGCTTATCTCAATGTTTTCAATATAATGGTTGACTTTGGGGCTTCCTGGCTAAGGCTCTTACTCTAGGTTCATTTCATAGCTTATCTCAATGTTTTCAATATAATGGTTGACTTTGGGGCTTCCTGGCTAAGGCTCTTACTCTAGGTTCATTTCATAGCTTATCTCAATGTTTTCAATGCAATGGTTGACTTTGGGGCTTCCTGGCTAAGGCTCTTACTCTAGGTTCATTTCATAGCTTATCTCAATGTTTTCAATGTAATGGTTGACTTTGGGGCTTCCTGGCTAAGGCTCTTACTCTAGGTTCATTTCATAGCTTATCTCAATGTTTTCAATGCGATGGTTGACTTTGTTGCTTACTGCCTAAGGCTTTTACTCTAGGTTCATTTCATAGCTTATCTCAATGTTTTCAATATAATGGTTGACTTTGTGGCTTCCTGGCTAAGGCTCTTAATCTAGGTTCATTTCATAGCTTATCTCAATGTTTTCAATGTAATGGTTGACTTTGGGGCTTCCTGGCTAAGGCTCTTACTCTAGGTTCATTTCATAGCTTATCTCAATGTTTTCAATGCGATGGTTGACTTTGGGGCTTCCTGGCTAAGCCTCTTACTCTAGGTTCATTTCATAGCTTATCTCAATGTTTTCAATGCGATGGTTGACTTTGGGGCTTCCTGGCTAAGGCTCTTACTCTAGGTTCATTTCATAGCTTATCTCAATGTTTTCAATGCAATGGTTGACTTTGGGGCTTCCTGGCTAAGGCTCTTACTCTAGGTTCATTTCATAGCTTATCTCAATGTTTTCAATGCGATGGTTGACTTTGGGGCTTCCTGGCTAAGGCTCTTACTCTAGGTTCATTTGAATAGCTTATCTCAATGTTTTGAATGTGATGGTTGATTTTGATGGTTACTGGCTAAGGTTCATTTGATAACGTATCTCAATGTTTTCAATGTAATGGTTGACTTTGGTGCTTCCTGGCTAAGGCTCTTACTCTAGGTTCATTTGATAGCTTATCTCAATGTTTTCAATGCAATGGTTGACTTTGGGGCTTCCTGGCTAAGGCTCTTACTCTAGGTTCATTTCATAGCTTATCTCAATGTTTTCAATGTAATGGTTGACTTTGGGGCTTCCTGGCTAAGGCTCTTACTCTAGGTTCATTTCATAGCTTATCTCAATGTTTTCAATGTAATGGTTGACTTTGGGGCTTCCTGGCTAAGGCTCTTACTCTAGGTTCATTTCATAGCTTATCTCAATGTTTTCAATGCGATGGTTGACTTTGGGGCTTCCTGGCTAAGGCTCTTACTCTAGGTTCATTTCATAGCTTATCTCAATGTTTTCAATGCGATGGTTGACTTTGGGGCTTCCTGGCTAAGGCTTTTACTCTAGGTTCATTTCATAGCTTATCTCAATGTTTTCAATGTAATGGTTGACTTTGGGGCTTCCTGGCTAAGGCTCTTACTCTAGGTTCATTTCATAGCTTATCTCAATGTTTTCAATGCGATGGTTGACTTTGTTGCTTACTGCCTAAGGCTTTTACTCTAGGTTCATTTCATAGCTTATCTCAATGTTTTCAATATAATGGTTGACTTTGTGGCTTCCTGGCTAAGGCTCTTACTCTAGGTTCATTTCATAGCTTATCTCAATGTTTTCAATTCAGTGGTTGACTTTGGTGCTTCCCGGCTAAGGCTCTTAATCTAGGTCCATTTGATAGGATATCTCAATGTTTTCAATGTGATAGTTGATTTTGATGGTTACTGGCTAAGGTTCATTTGATAACGTATGTCAATGTTTTCAATGTAATGGTTGACTTTGGGGCTTACTGGCTAAGGCTCTTACTCTAGGTTCATTTGACAGCTTATCTCAATGTTTTCAATATAATGGCTGACTGGTGCTTACTGGCTAAGGCTATACTCTAGGTTCATTTCATAGCTTATCTCAATGTTTTCAATGCAATGGTTGACTTTGGTGCTTCTCTGGCTAAGGCTCTTACTCTAGGTTCAT
>CAXIWW010000827.1:10000-30000 GCA_964036315.1 Acanthosepion esculentum | reverse complement strand
TTTGGTTAGACTTATACAATGAGTGTGTTATTTAGTAAAAGATCCATTATATGAGTGAGTGTATGTATGTGTGTCTTTCCATCAATTCAAATAACAGTCACCATCTCAAAGTTTGATGAAATTTCACTCTAAAATATCCATGCTAGAGAAATAGTTTGGGCATCAAAATGTCCAGCCAAAAATGCATCTTTTCCCTACATTTAAAAACTTAAAAAAAAAAAAAAAATGAAGCTTTATACAATAGAAGCCAAGTGAAACCAGAAACCTCTTCTTTGTGTATCAGTCTACAGGGTCAGCGAAGTTTAGCCAGACACCTTCTCATGATGCAAAGTTTAGCCAGATACCCTCTCATGATGCAAAGTTTAGCCAGATACCTTCTCATGATGCAAAGTTTTAAAGCTTTCACTTAAAGCTACTGCCTCATGGAAAACATTTAAAATTCAAAGAAATTCCAGAGACTATATCTTCTGAACTATGGCACAAATGAACTTTATATTTTCAGGTTTCTGTTTCTCTAGGCTGAGTATTAAACAGTGAAATTTAATCAAAAACTCTATCTGGTGACCATAGAAAGTTGAAATTTTAGTTGAGTTCATATGAAATGACCCATATATAGTGTATGTGTGAGTGTGTGTAAATAAATATTTACAGGTGATAGCCTCTTCTGAATCATATCATAGATTCAGAGTGGAGGGAAAAAGGGAAGCTCCATAAACTTGGCAGCCCTCCAGCTATCAATCCCATTTTTGTAACCATTGCAGAAAAACCTGTATTTCATGTAAGCTTGTGGTAGTTGTGGAGCCTCCTACTGATTTCATGTATAAGAGGTAAAGCCATGATGCCATTTTTCTGGTTTCTGGTGAGAATCTAAGAATAAATTGTCCAGCATGTTCAAAAGTTTTTGTCTTTGTTTATCATTTTTCCCAAGGTGATACCTGTAACCTTTTTGGATTTGCCTTGATTTTATCCCAAGCAAAGCAGTAAAGTCCCTAAGAGACAAGTGGTTACTAAAAATGAAAGTCAATAGTGTGAAAAAACTGAGTAAAGCTTACTGGGAACAATAAAAGAACACAGAAGATGACAATTAACATTACTTTTAAATTACTGGAGATCAAAGTTGTCTGGAAAGCAAGAAGCCGAAAGAGAATTCTACAAGTGATAAATGAGAGAAAAGAAACTGTTAGCATAGAACTTACTGTTGCATCTAGCCATTTCAACTATAAAATGATGAGACCTAGCTACCAATCTAGTACTGCACCTAAATTCATAAAGTCATGATATCAATGGAGAAAACTCATCAGAATATGAAATCTGAGAAACAGTAACACACGCAAAAATATCCAAACTATTTGTGAAATATTACGAATTGAACAACTATTATTGATGCTCTAGTTTGTTTTAATCATTTCACTCCAAACAAGGCAATAAAGCCACTAAGACAAGGGGTTAGTGAGTATAACAGATTATGAGGATAAAAGAAACATCAAGGCGATAGAAGATAAATGACATTGCATTTAAATTTTTGAAGGTCAAAGTTGATAGGACACCAAGAAACTGTAAGAAACAAGAAGTGCAAGAGAAGAAACTATTGGCATAGAACTTACAGTTATATATAATAATATCAACAGTAAAATGTTGAGACCTAACTGCCAATCTAGTACTGTGCTTAACTTCGTAATGTCAAGTTGTTAAATCAAAAAAATACTTTTAGGTTGGTATGGCTATCTGTAGGTATGCATTGTATTTCTTTGGTGACTTTTGAGTACCATATCTTCACACAGGGATTCTTCAAATAGTAGGTCTCAGTTGGTGGGTTTTTGTTTTTTTTTTGTTCATTCCTAAATTGAAATTTTGATTTATTTTTTCCATGCTTAAGTCTTTTAATATTTGTAGACATTTTTATAGCTTATATAGTATAGTATTTTTGCATTATTGATTTGTCAGATTTTTTGTTTTTTATTGTTAGTGATATTCAATTTACTTGGGTTACTTTCAGATAAATGTCAAGTTAATCTGTTTGAATGTAATGATTATGTAACCAATGAATATGTTTGAATTTGATTTCATAAGAAATACTGGCTTATTAAAGGTTTTCATTTTTGTTTTTTACCGTTTGCTGTGATGCTAGAAATTAGTTTTTTATAGTAAGTGATGAGTTTAATTTGTGTTTGTTAATAGGTGATATGTATCGATGTATTAGTTCTTATTATTTTTAATATTTATTTTTTACTGTTTAGTTAGTTTTATGTAACATAATTCGATGATGATTTTTATCTTATAAATAAAGAAATTAAACTAATCTTAGAAAAAAGTAAAGAATTACAATGATACTAATAAAATAAACTTAACTATAATAATGGGTATATATACAAGGTATCCAAAAACGTCCCTGCTGTATTTTATTTATTAGAAAAAAAAACTAACATGCAGTCAGTACACAAAGTATTCCCCATTGGCATCTAGAACCTTTTCCCAACATGCCTCCAGCTGTGCAATATGCCGGTGTTACAAATCAGGTATCTTGGATGTAAAAAGTTTGTGAGTATCTACCTCATTTGTGAAGGATTTTCTACAAAGGTGGTTAACCAGAGAATAGATGTGGTAATCTGTTGGGGGTAAGGTGGATGCCACAGTGCGTCCCAGCCAAGTCACCATATGGTATCCCTGGGCACACATGTCACATAAGGCTTTCCTGCAGAGATGGTTAACCAGAGAATGGAAGAGGTGGTAATCAGTTGGGGGTAAGATTGATGCCACAGTGTCTCCCAGCCAAGTCAATGTATGGTATCCCTGGCCACACATGTCATATAAGGCCTGTCTGGCATTATCATGGAGGTACAGTACATCCTTGTGATTAACCAATAGTGACTCCTTTTGCTTCAGTGCCCGTTGCACACATTCCAATTGCTGCAAATAAAAGACTGCAGTGTTGGTTTTATCCATTGGTAGCAGCTCAAAGTACACCACTTATTGATTAGTCCACCAGATACAGAGCATGATCTTGTGTAGAGATGGTCTTGTGGTGTGAGGTACAGGGTCCCATGGTGATAGCCAATGTCTGGAATGCTTGCAGGTGTCATACAGAACCCACTTTTCATCACAGGTGAGAATTCAGTCAAATATGGGTACATTGCATTGCTGAGAAAACAATGACAAAAAGACTGTCACTTGTTGATTTCTGACAATGTGTAGGGTACTCACTTGCAACAACTTGTACATCTTTACTATTCAGTGCAGGTGAAGTCCAGCTGTTTCATCAGAAATCTGAAAGCATTTGACAAGCTCACCACAGATTCAGCTGTTATCCTCCTCTATGGCCGCTTTCAGGGCTTCATCATCTGTGGCTCGCCACTTCAGGGTTCATCACAAATAGATCTATCAACCTGAACTTCTGGAACTAATATCTGATGGTGCATCCACCCACAGCATTATCCCGAAAGGTTTGCCATAGTCAGTGACTTGCTGTGGCTGTGGACACACCCATCCTAAAGTCATAAAACAAACAACCCCAAACAAACTGCCTTGACCCCACCATGTTTTCTCACTGCTTGCTATGTCTGTGTACAATGTACCTACATTGGTCAAGAGCAATGCCACCCACCCCCACCACTTACCCAGCATGTAAAGAACTCATTTGCATATCAGTGACCACTTCTTCCCACACAATGTAAAAACAAGGACTTTTTTGGTTACATTATAGCACCTCCTTTGTCTGTCTCTCTCATAGACACACACACACACATTTTTTATATACTGGCATGATGAAAAATATATTAGATTGTCATGATATTTATGAATGTGAATATTTTGTTTTACTTATATATGTATGTATTTTTTTTATATATAAATATCTGTTAAAGTTTTAGTATAATATGCCAGCATATTTAAGAGATATAAAATGATACATCTTTATATAAATGTACATATATATTTTGACATTTATGAAAATAGGTGTGTATAAATGTATTATGTAAATTTAGTTTCTTTTTATTATACATATATATAAATATATGATGCGATAAAAATATATATCAAGAACAATATTTGGGAATATGACAAAGTGGAAAAACTCATTTTGTGATGTGCTTTGTTCGATGAAATCCTTAAGGATGAAGCGCATTACATCCATTGAGTTTGTGTGGAATTGGGTTGAAAGTTTTGTGGAAAAATGGCATAGTTTGGACACATTACACAGCACAAAAGCCTGTGAAAGTCCATTATGCAAGGCACCATTGAAAGTGGACGTAGGAGAGGACACCAACACAAAAACTGGTTTGACAATGTCAAACAATGGACAGATATTAGTTTACGAGAATTGCTGATGGCTGTCATTGAGAGACCGTTGGGGAAAAGAGTTAGTGTGGCTTCTCATTTGGATCCGACCCACAATTACAAAAGTCAAGGAGAAGAGGAGGAGGATTGTATGTGTGTGTGTGTATGTGTGTATTTAGACAGCATATCTTCATTCAAACATGTTTCATTGAATAATATAGACATATTGTGTCTACTTAGTTTTATGCTGATCCTTTCCAGTTACATTATCATTATTGGTAAATTCACTCAAAGTTGTTTTCTGTTGCCATAGCAGGATATGACAACACAACTATGAAATTCAAACAAATTCAAATTCAGGGATCAGTCACCTTCAGTGGCAGTATATACTTTTTATACAGCAAATGAAGTTACATACAGAGTGAGAAAGGTTAAAACAACTACAACACCTTCCTTGATGAATTTTCATCAAGAAACTAATTAGACAACTGGAAAAAATCAGTTTAAAAATAAGTAGACTCAATATATATATATATATATATATATATATATATATATATAATTCAATGAAACATATATATTACATTTTTTGTGATATTTTCTTTCCAGCCTGTACAAACTGAACCTGTTGATTTGTCACTGAATAAACAGAAAAATCCCTCAAGTTTCACAGACCCACACCAAGGGTTGGATTTACGCGTTGTCCGCAAAGGAACAGGTGAGTAAAATAAATAATATATATAGTTAAGTCATACATTTTAGATGCATCAAGGGTGGTCTTCAGTGATGCACTGTTCTCATCGCCGATTTCGGGTTTCGCATCATGCTCCAACAGCAATCCCGACCTGATTCTAGGTGAAACAGGCCACCTCCTTGAAAGCGTCGTGCTACGCACCGCGACATTGCAAAATACAGTAATTCCAAAATAGTAAGGCTGGACTTCGACCGTTCTTATTGACACATGTCAGTCAGCGTCAGCCAATGAAAACAGGGCTTTTCATACTCCTCTTCTATATAATGATGTCTTATTACTACATCCGTTTTTTTTATTTCCGGAATCCATACCGAGGTAAGCTGGTATCTTTATATATATATATGCACACAGGTCATTATTGATTTACAACCCCGATTGGTTACAACTGACAGGTCTTAAATTGATCTTGTAAGTTGGACTGTAATTTTCAATCTTTTTATCTTTAGGTATTATTGTAATTTTTACGGTTGATGCCAATTGTACCATCTCTCCACACTTATTTTTTCATTCGTCAGGTTTAAGTCAAATATAACATACTACATTACAGCTGGTTTAATACTTGCTAAACATGAAAAAATATTTGAGAAAAAAACAAAATACAGGTGCAAAAAATAAAATCAGAAAACATTTTAGTTGCAAAACATATTAAAATACATACAAATAGAAAACCTCTTATTAGCTGCTGGTGCTTGGTGGTGGATTATCAATGGCGTCAGCTGGTGCAGGGCTTGAGGTAGCTGCTGGAATTCACAAATATGGTGAGCTTTGTCTGAATTGTTAGTTTCTTTTTCTCCTGTGTCACAATCTGGAACGAAACACCTTGTGTTCCATTTGTTCAATCCTTGCAAATCATTCGATGTTTCGGCTCACTCCTTCAAAATGTGCAAAGAGTTTATTCAGTAGAGATAAACCTTCTGATAATCCCTTGGTGGTAAATTTTCTTTCTGACACCTCCTTCTCCGCTTCTTCTCTTCTCTCTTCTTCTGCCAACCTCCCTTCTTCCAAGCACCACTTAAAACTTTGGTGGAAATCATCAGCAGGCATAACACTTGAAAATATTGAACACACAAAGGTTGATGGAAATCAATGATTCACAAACTCTAAATTAGAAGATTTGGAGATTTGCAAACTTTTCAGAGTATCCATCCATTTTGAAAACCTCAACTGCCTATTCTTCATACAGATGTTTTGGCAAAACCTTGCATCACCCATGTCTGAAATCCCTGCATAGTTGGGATTTGGCTTCCTGCAATTTATAAATGTTTCCTTGCAAAAATTGAAGTTGACAGTGAGTTTTTTTTTTTTTTTTCAGGCTATAGATGAGATTGAGAAGATGAAGCAATTGCTGATAAAATATGCAAATGTAAAATATCTTCAAAGTTTAGAAACGTTCAATCCATCCTAGCATACAATTACCATGTCCCTTTCCAACTTTAATAATTCAGGTCACCTTGCTCTGAGCAGACTTGCTAGGATTGAGACACTGACTCACCAGATGTCAGAAGTGATATAGGTCTGGACATTTCAAATTAATCAAGGGAAATTTTTAGTGCTACCTAACAATAGCTTTACATACTGCGCTAACCCAATATATTTGACATGTCACTGTCATTCAACATTCATTCTGTATATGGTTATATTTTCATACATGTACACGTTTGTGTGCGTGCGTCCTTATAAGCATGAAAACATCTGTGTGTATAAAGCTATTACATCTTTTATTATCTTTGTTTTAGATATAAAATTATTACACACACACATATATATATGAATCCTTCCAGTGCCGTTAACAACCGTAAATTTTAAAAAGTAAGTTACTCCAAAATTCGCTTGATGAGGAAATGGAACTAATGTCTTTGGTTTAATAACAAAATTAAATTCAGGGGCTTTAGCTTCCATTTCTGAAACATGGTTATCACTGTGTAGCGGTAAAACCATATTTTAAATCTATTAATTTATAATTATATATATATATATATTTTGGAAGTAAAATCTGATGATCCACAGTCCTTTAAAAGGGCTGTGGTGAAATAATTTATTATATGGAACCTTAAAGTGGTCTGTTTTTATTTAAATTATTAGCTCTGATTTACATTGAGCTCTCTGAATTTTATCCTCCTTGGGTCTACCCATACGGATTACCTAGTTTTTCGTAAACTATATATATATATATATATATATATATATATATATTGGCAGCATATCTTCATCCAAGCATGTTTGGTTAAATAATTTAAATATATGTCTATTTATTTTTATTTTAATCCTCTCAAATTCTCAGATCAATTTCTTAGTGTTGTTATTAAACTGATTAAGAAAAATGGCATAGTTTTGGTTATTTCTTTTATTTTTTTTGTAAATGCACATGAAATGCGCTTCATGTAAAAATGTTTAAAATGCCTATAAAAGCAAAGTTTTGGAATACTAAAATTGCAAAAGAAAATTTAATTAGAGGTTGAGTATTTTAAAAGATTAATAATAAAAAATATAAATTATCTCCCTTATATATTCTTAACAGTTAATTTTTAAATTGAATATAATGGAGTGCATTTCATATGCATTTACATAAAAAAATTCACAACTATCAATTGCATTAATTTTTTGTCTTAGCAATTCACCCCTGACGATGATTTTGGATGAAATTAAAAATACTTGGGAAAATAAAAGAAATAACTAAAACTATGACGACTTTCTTAATCAGTTTTGTAACAACACTAAGAAATTGATCTGTGAATGTGAAAGGATTAAAATAAATATACATATGTCTAGATTATTCAACCAAACATGCTTGAATGAAGATATGCTGCCTAAATATATATATATATATATATATATATATATATATATATATATATTCATACATGTTTCATTAAATAATATAGACAAGTGTTGTCTATTTATTTTATGTAAATTCTTTTCATATCGTCTGATAAGCTTAATAACATTATTATTAAACGAAGAAAGAAAATCACAATATTGATACATATTAGATTGGATTAAAAAAAAATGTATCAATATTGTGATTTTCTTTCTTCGTTTAATGATAATGTTATTAAGCTTATCAGACGATATGAAAAGAATTTACATAAAATAAATAGACAACACTTGTCTATATTATTTAATGAAACATGTATGAATGAAAAAATGCTGCCTAAATACACACAATATATATATATATATATATATATATATATATATATAAATAAAGAACAGTAAGATATATAATCCAGTGTTCTTACTGATATTTTTTATTTTTACAAAACTGCTCAATGCAAATTTACAGAGCATAAATATTATAAATGAACTGATTTAAAACCATATTTTAAATCAGTTAATATATATATATATATATGTATTAGGGAAAAAACTGACAAAATTGTAAAAGTTTTTGTCTGATGCATTTCTTCCTTTAAAACATCTTCAGACTAAAGTGATATTTATGTTGTGACTTCCCTTTAGCACAAAGGAAAGGGGATGCTGAGAAATTTAATTTTTTGTTTTTTAAATATATGTTTTGGGTATATATTCTACCCGATTTCTATTATCACAATGTGGGATATTTAATAACGAAAGTGATGGAAACATGAACAAAAAGAAACTAAATGAAATCGGCTCGAATATATAACCCAAACACATATTTAAAAAAAAAAATATTAAATTTAAAATTCTATAGAAACACTATAAAGTCCTTGGCTATAGTGCACAGTGATAATAACAGTGTAATTGTATTGTTCTAAGTTATGAATGAATGCATTAGTCCTTGTACATAATCACTTTACATAGTCAGAATCAGACATTTGTGATAGAAAATTTAATTTTTTTTTTTTTTTTGTCAGTGATATGATTTCATTTGAACAATGTTATTTATTTATGAACAACGTGAAAAATTCTACCAAGTTATTAAAGTTATGGAATAACAGTATCAATGAAGACAGGACAAAAGAATGACTGTTGATGACTGCTGGAACTTAAAATGGAACAAAAAACATTCTTGAATATCAAGTAAATTTCTTGCCAAGATTAGAATTTTAATAACTTTTTTTTTCTTATTTCAGTTGTTTTATTTCATACTAAGATTGTGTTTAAGCTTCAATGGAGCATTTATGTTTTTTTCTTCATATTTACAGTAATCTAATTCAGTCATGACTATTTTTTATGTAGAGTGAAATCTCCTGAAACAGGAAAAAAAGTTTACTGTGTTGGGCCAGAAAGTTTTTCTCGTCAGAACTCATCTTGCACATTTGCAAATCTACCATTCACCTGTGAATTGAATACTGCTGCCATGTCTGGTCAGGTGCTCCTGCTGTACATCTCAATGTTCTTAATAAAATCCAAAGACAGATCTGCAATATAATCGATCCTGATGTGGCATCTTGACTTCAGACACGTTCTCACAGGCAGGACATGGCAACCCTCTGTCTTTTCTATAAATGTTTTCATAGCAACTGCTCTGACAAGCTTTTTTCCCAGGTGCCCTGACTACATGAATTCAAGTGTGTTACCAGATTGGCATCTAGGTCCCACCCTTTTACTGTTGATAAAATGTAACTGCCACTTCTACTCCAACAGTTTCTTTTCTCACACTTCCCATCTGTGGAACTTCTATCTGTTTACCTGCTTCCCTGATAACTACAATCTTGAAAAATTTAAATGCAACATCAATCGCTATCTTCTATTTTCTTGAAACGCATTCATCTTTTATCCTTTCCTCAAACCCCAATATACCCAGTTTTTCTCTCATTTTCAATCTCTTAAATTTTTTTAATCTAAGCAATTCAACCCTGAAGATCATCTTGTGTGAGATTGAAAGTATTTGAAAAAATAAAAGAAATGAAGAAAACTATGGCACCTTTCTTAATTGGTTTTGTAACAACATTAAGCAATTGATCTGTGAATTTGAGAGGAATAAAATTAAAATAAATAGACATAATATGTCTAAATTATTCAACCAAACATGCTTGAATGAAGATATGCTGCCTATATATATATATATATATAGTTATTTATTTATTAGGGGAAAAAACTCACAAAAGTGTAAAAGTTTTTGTCTGATGCATTTCTTCCTTTAAAACATCTTCAGACTAAAGTGATATTTATGTTGTGACTTCCCTTTAGTACAAAGGGAAGGGGATGCTGAGAAATTTAATTTTTTTTTTTAAATATATGTTTATATATTTAGATTATAAATGCATTTATATTGTCAATCTCTGTAATCCTCTAAGTGTACTAGTGGCATTCCAGCTTTGCTTGGTGTGAAATGTTTAAAGAAAAAAAACTAAGCTAATAATGGAAAATGCTACTATTTTTGCACTGTTTAAAAAAAAAGACTTTGTAAACCTAAGTTGCTATTAGTATTATTATTATTTATTTTTATATTAGTATTATTATTATTTATTTTTATATTAGTATTATTATTATTTATTTTTATATTAGTATTATTATTATTATTATTTATTTTTTTACTACAGAATCAGATGAACAGACTAGTGTTTCCTTGGAAACTATCAATAAAATAAATTCCCCACCATTGCTTCCATTACAAAGGATCAAAGAAGCGTCAGAGTAAGTATATAATTCTTATGTACATATATTTTTTTATCATAGCTGATGCTAACCTCCTCATTGTGCCTTCTCGGACTAACATTTTCTATTGGCATGAAGTGAAAAGATTATATTGAATCAACTTCTAGGTCTGCTGATAAGAAAAGTTTGTTCACTGTGTTGTGCTAAACAATTTTTCTCACCAGAATATTGCTGTCATATCTGATGCCTTTGCTATGTATTTTACATTTCTTCATAAATTCCAAAGAAGTATCTGCAATTTTATTGTTTTATTGGCATTTTGGCCTCAGTCAATTTCACACCATTGTAACATAACTTCTCTATACCTTTTCTAAGGTAAGCTTTTATTCTGAATAGCTTTTCTCTATGGTGCCTAGACTTTATGAATTTTAAATACAGAAGAGTCTTAAGATTTTACAGTTGAAATTGCTAGATGCAACCATAAGTTCTATGCTAAAACGTTCTTCTTTCACACTTCTCACCTGTGAAACTTTTTTTCTGGTCTTTTGCTTTCCAGTCAACTTTGATCTTCAAAAAAATTAAATGCAATGTCAAATGTCAATTAAATGCAATGTCAATTGTCATCTTTTGTCTTCCTTTTATTGTTCTCTCTCTTTAATAATATTTTTTATTTTTGTCATATTCTTTAACCCCCTTGCATTTTAGTGGCTTTGTTGCCTTGCTTAGTATGAAATGATTTTTTAAAAAAATGAAACTATAAATATACGTACTCTATACACAATTTTATACACACACTTGTAATTTATATTCATGTATTTCTTTTCTGCATGTATGTAAATATCTTTATTGTGTGTTTGTGTGTGTGTGTGTGTGTGTGTGTGTGTGTGTGTGAATTGTAGACTCATAGGTATTTTTTCTGAAAGGAATACCTGGAGATTTGAGGGGGTTTCAAGAAGTGAAGTCTTTACATGTTCTTACAGTGTAGTAAAAAAAACGTTAATACTTCTATAGTAATCCCTTTATTAGAAAAGCTGAACTGATCAAACATTTTATTGGATTACCCGGCGAAGATTCCAAGTGTATAACTGAAATGGAAATCATAAAATGAGTCCTGCTTTTCTAATAAAGTTATTTCTACAGATGTTTTAATTGTTTAAATCACTCTGTATAGTTTGGGTTATCTCCCTTTATACTTATTCTGTATTTAAGTCCAGTGGGACACACTTCGTTCTAAGTTGAATAAAGCTTCAGTTAAGTTACACCTGCGTTCGTTTTTCTCGCTACATCCTATATGACATATCTATATGTAATTTTTTTTCATTACATGTCAAAGGTTAGAAATGAGTTAACTGGTATTAAATGAACAGAAAGGAATACAGTGTTAGAAGAGATGTACTGCTTTGAGATGAACAAATGTCTCATTACAGTTGTCAAATATTCAAAACAAAGGACATTAAGAAAGTGGAGGAAAATATCAAAGATATCTGATGCAATATCAATCAGTCAAATGTAGAAAGTAATGACATCTGCATCTGCACATTCTAAATTTTTACAATTTTTCTTTTATAAACTACATAGTGCTTGATATCTCTGTCAAAATTACCAAAAGATATTGCAAAATATTGATTACTAAATCAGTAAAAAAAAAAAAAATATAACAATTCGTGGGGTGGCTACTGAAATGTTTTGGAATAGAGAATAGTATTTTTTTTTTAAAATTAGTGGTTTTTATTTATTTATTTTTTTTAATAAGAAAGTATTGATTGATTCATGGGACATAACTCAGTTTCACGATCACGAGTGCTTTCCCTTAGAAATTAATTTCTTTTTATAAATATGCATGCACACACACACTTGCTATATATAGATGAAATTAAACATGTACAAATAAAAATATCTATAGATGTAAACTTATAAGTAATATATATTTATATTTCCATTGTATGAACTGATAATTGTTTCAGAACAATTAATTTTCATGTATATGGGCTTTTTGTAAGCTCATAACATGACATTTTTTTAGCTGAATTTGGATCTGGGATTTTAATATTTGAACTATGTTATTAATGTTCACTAGTAAATTAAGTGCATTAACAAAAGAAGATACTATTTACACATGAACTAATGTCCTTATTGGCAAAATTTAACTTTCAAACCCACAAAAAAATAAACAGTTTCAAAAAGACAGTTTTTCTCTTGACACTGACAGTAATACACCCTGAACAATTTTTATTGTTATAAAAAGCAATTCTTAGAATTTTAATAACAGCAGAAATGTTACACACTATTTAGTTGTTAAATTGTTTATTTGCCAGATTAATTTACCAAATAACATTTTATAATAAAATAGAAATATGAAAACAATTTTTTTTTTTATCAATTTATAAAAATTTACAGTTATAAAAATATATGGATTAACTATAATGAAATATTTATTATTTATTATTTTATAAAGATTTATCATTTCACAATTTATGACAAAATAAATATGAAAAGAAAGAAGTTTGTTTTTATCCATAAATTTATAAAAAGGTCTGCGAACCAGAAAATTTAAATAAAATCATAATTACAAGTAACTAATTAAAAATTTGGAAAAAAGGAATTTCTTTAATTTCCACTAACTGCATAAATTCACTAAAATAGTATGAGAGCCTCTCTTCCTCTAAACTAAACAGTCTTTTAATTTTAGATTTTAGGTGCAACCCCAAACACTCAAATTTTTAAGTGTGTATCTTCCTATACATTTAATCGACAAAGTAATTATCCCTTGACACTACAGTCTCTGTATACAATTTTGACTTCATCGGCAAATGCATAGTACAGTATTTACATTAGTCCTCAAGAACACATGGCACAGTGACAGACCCAAAGAGTGTGAGTTCAATACCCAGTTAAGGCAGTGGAGAACTTTCAGAGGGAAAATTAGCAGGAGATAACTGATAACTGACATCCATCAAACATGGCACGTGGAACTAGAACAATCTACCCCAGTGATCGAAATAAAGGGTTCAGTTCGAAATTCCAACCACCTGAAGAAGGCCGGAGCGTACAACGGCCGAAACGTTGTGACAAATATGGCAACAAAGATGAGGACAATAGTCCGACTAATGTAAATACTGTACATAATACCTCATCTCAGAAATATAGACAGACAAATGCATAGTGTTTTAAAAAAACAATGATTAGATGTTTAATAAAATCCAAACATGAAAATGGATTTATATATTTTTTTCATTCTTGAGATTTGACAAGAAGAATATTAAACATTATTCATTAATTGCAAGAATAATTTAATATTTACAAAAAATTTGTAAACCAGCTATAATGAAGTATTTATTATTTAGTGTTTTATAAAGAAATAAATCTGAAAATTATAATTTTTACTCATAAATTTATAAAAGTGTCTGTGAATAAGAAAATTTAAATACATGGTGACCAGTAACTACAATTATAAATTTTGAAAAAATAGCTTTTGTGGGTCATTTCTTTCATTTAATCTTGTCACATAAATTAACTAAAGTTGAGAGCATCTCTTTCCCTTAAACTTTCTTTTTAATTTTAGATTTTAGGCAAGACTACAAACATTCAATATTTTAAGTGTGTATCTCCCTATTCATTGGATGGGTGAGGTTTTCTTTGCATATAATTGCAGAATGTTTCATTTTTACTGGTCATTTCTATTGATTAGGCATCTTGGATGCTAGATCACAATTAAAAAAAAAAAATGATAAAATGAAACAAGAAGTAACCTGAGATAGAAAATAATCTGAAAAGAAAATTTATAATGTCCAGAAAAAATCATGTTTATTTAAATTTTTTGTTTTTGCCCGATAGTTCCCGTTTTTGTATAAAAATATATTTGTTTGTGTATTTCTTTATAAAATGGTAAATAATAAATATTTCATTCTGGTTGGTTCATATATTTTTATAAACTTTATAACAATAATTATTATTGTAAATAAACAATCTAACAACTAGATAATTTGTAACATGTTTGTTGTTATTAAAATTCTGAACATAGACTTTTAAAAGCAATAAACTTTGTCGAGGAAGTACACAATAATAGCAGTGTCAAAAGAAAAAAACGTCCTTTTGACACTGTTTTTTGGGGGTTATTTTTCGCAGCTTTGAATTTTGCCTCTGTATCTTTGTTTTTCTCACATTGTTTCAGATGTACCTTCAAGCCTTCTTCAGGTAACTTTTAATCCAAGTAAACTTCAGGGAATTTTTATTTAATCTATGGGGGTAGACAGTTCTTGGCCCACAGGCCGTATCTAGGGATATATTGTCTAGTTCTTATTTAATACTGCTCTGTTGTTGTGCAATTTCCACTGAATTCAAGTATATACTGCCCATCCTGATAATTGAACACACAATTACTGTGTCACCAAATTCAGAAGCCAGAATTTTAATCTACTAGGTTTTACCAACCCATAATATTTGAACATCAGGTGGAAACAGAGCAAGCAGTAACTGAGCAATACTAAATAACAACGAGACAAGATATCCCTATACACTGGAAAAGGAATGAGAAACATCTACCCCCCTTTGATTAAATAGAGCACTCAGGTTTAAATTCCCTTTAGCTAAGTGAACACAATGGTTGAAACAAAGATCAGAACAATAGACGGCATGTAAATTGATTATAGCTCTTCATCTCTGAAATTAAAGAGATTATTTTCAAAATAAATATATTGTGCTTTTTCTATACTTGGTAGCTACAGATTTATTAATTTGTATTCATAAATATAAAATATAGTGATAGATATATATTGTGTGTATTTAGGCAGCATTTCTTCATTCATACATGTTTCATTAAATAATATAGACAAGTTTTGTCTATTTATTTTAAGTAAATTCCTTTCATATTGTCTGATAAGCTTAATAACATTATCATTGAAAGTCGAAAGAAAATCACCATATTGATACATGTTTTTTTAATCCTATCTAAGCTTTTGGCTTACATAAGCCTTTATCAAAGATGACAATTACATTTCAATATATTAAACAATACACGGACAAAGCAATAATGAGAGTCTGTTTTTGTTGCATGAAAGGTTTCCAAGCAACGACAAACTTGTGTATATGAGATGCAGAAGCGACAATCACACCGCGGCTCGTGATGTCACACATGACCACACGCGAGAGTGAAAACAATAAGTATTAAGTATGGGAAGCAACATGCCTGGCTGCATACATAATTTCAGAAAATACTCGTTGAAAACATAACTATACTTAAAGGTGAAAACAATAAACAAAAACTAAAAATTCTTGAAGCTATATACATAAAACAGTTGAAACCTAACCTGAACAAAATAAACTATGAAATCTCCACAAATATTCTTAAATGCCTATAACTAATAACAGAAGCCATTGGTTTATACCAATGGCTTCCCATACTTAATACTTCTTGTTTTCACTCTTGTGTGGTCATGTGACGTCACGAGCTGTGGTGTGATTTTCGCTTCTGCTTCTCGTATACATGAGTTTGTCGTTTCTTTGAAATCTTTCATGCAACAAAAACAGACTATCATTATTGTTTTGTCCGTGTATTGTTTAATATATTGAAATGTAATTGTCATCTTTGATAATGGCTTATGTAAGCCGAAAGCTTAGATAGGATTAAAAAACATGTATCATATATACACACACACACACACAGACAAATATTTAAGTAAATAAACAATATTAACATTTTCCATCCTGAATGTCTGAGAAATTTCATAGTAAATGTTGTTAATACTGTTTATTATAAACAGACCATTTACTTAAATATTTGTATGCATAGAAATAACATAAACAATAAATATATTAAAATAATTGTCAGACTTATTCCATTTCATATATATATTTTTTTCATTTCATATATATATATATATATATATATTTTTTTTTTTTTTTTTTTTCTTTTCACCTTTTGGAAGTGTAGTCTGATGATCCAGCGTCCTTTAAAAGGGGCTCTGGTGAAATAAATTATTACATGGAGCCTTAAAGTGGTCTGTTTTTCTTTAAATTATTAGCTCTGAATTTACATTGAGCTCTCAGGATTTCATCCTCCTTGGGACTACCCATACGGATTACCAAGTTTTTCGTAACTTATATATATATATATATATATATATATATATATATATATATAAATATATATAATAAACAAATAGATCTAAAATTAACTCATATGGGAAATGTGTGTGCGTGTCATTTTTATATATGAATTAGTTATTTTTTAATATTACAATAAAGTAATTTCTAAAGAAATAATGAATTTTTATTTATTAATTGAACAGATTTTATCACTTCTAATGTTATTTCTATTGGATACATATATTTGAGTAGTGGTTCCGTTTATTTATTAAACAGTATATTTATTTTCATCTAGCAGTTTGAATATTTAAGAAATCTTATTAAAGAAAAATATGTTCTCTCCAGCAGGATCTGAACCTGCATCCTCCTAGGTAGAGCTAACCATTGCTAGATCCGACATGCTTAATATGACTCAGCCATGAAGAAACACTGCCAATTTAAAGATGATGGTTCCTACTGCTCAAGGGTACGCAGGTTCAAATCCTGCCAGAAAGCACATATCTTTCTTTAATAAGATTTCTCAGACATTCACATCGATAAATGAAAATAAATAAATATACTGTTTAATAAATAAATATGAGTATCCATGAAAAATAACATTTAAAGCAAAAAAGTATTATAATAAATAAATTAGTTATTTAATATTACAATAAATAAGTTTTTTAATATTACAATAAAAAACTTATTTATTAATTTTTAATATTACAATAAAAAACTTATTTATTGTAATATTAAAAAATAACTTATTTATAAGTTATTTTTTAATATTACAATAAGTTTTTTAATATTACAATAGATAAATAAGTTATTTTTTAATATTACAATAAATAAGTTTTTTAATATTACAATAGATAAATAAGTTATTTTTTAATATTACAATAAATAAGTTTTTTAATATTACAATAGATAAATAAGTTATTTTTAATATTACAATAAGTTTTTTAATATTACAATAGATAAATAAGTTATTTTTTAATATTACAATAAGTTTTTTAATATTACAATAGATAAATAAGTTATTTTTTAATATTACAATAAATAAGTTTTTTAATATTACAATAGATAAATAAGTTATTTTTAATATTACAATAAATAAGTTTTTTAATATTACAATAGATAAATAAGTTATTTTTTAATATTACAATAAATAAGTTTTTTAATATTACAATAGATAAATAAGTTATTTTTTAATATTACAATAAATAAGTTTTTCTATATTACAGTAATCCTTTTTATCAAGTCAATCAAATGTATTTATGAACATAGATCTATAAATCTATAAACTGAAAGTTGATCTGAAATTTTCATTGTATAACACTTGATCCATATAATTAATAGAGGGGTATTGGTTTAAGTGCATTGACAAGAAACAAGATTAAAAATTTTGTGTAAAAAAAGAAAATTTTTCATCAAGCTACAAATTTACTGATAATACATATATTAATAAATACATGTGGATAAGTAAGTCTGTAAACCTGACATATTTATTGAATTTTGATCTGAAATTTTCACTGTATAATGTTTGAGGCATACAATTAATATTCAACACTGAATTAAGTATTTTGACAAAAACTGTATTTTGAAAAATAGATTTTGTTCAGTAAAATAAACACTTCCTTTTTTTCATCACTAAGTTTCAAACTTACATATATGTTGTGTAATATATGAATGTGTTGATACTTGTAACTTTTATATATAATCACCTACTTACACTTTTCATTGTACACACGTTTCATTGTTTATATGTTGTGTAGAGGGGTGCATATCAAATATAATTTCTAGGCTTCATCAGATCCAAGAACAAAATAAACATGTAATATATATATTCTTTAGGTCAAAATGACCTTAAAATTTTCTACAGTCAAAATCTACAATGAAATATTAGGATTGTCCACTCAATTTTACTATTCTTTATTAATTAATAATTAATAATTTGGAAAATTAAAACTCTGCATTCCACAAGCTTCATGTTTATTGATTGGTTTACAGTGATGGGTGTGGGCCACTCCCAAAAATAAAATAAGGATTAACATTAAGAAAGAATATATATTAGTTGTAAATTGCTTGCATTTTATAATATTTGTGTAATTTGTACAGAATATATTCATGTGTATGAGTGTGAGTCTGCATGAAAATGGATTTATTTCTTGTGCCTGTGCGTCTGTGTGTCTATCTGTGATCATGTTCTTATGAGTATGTAATATGCACATATGCATTTTTCTTCTTAAATGTCTCTGTCAGGGCTGATGTTCTTTTTCTTTAGTGTATATATTTGCATGTGAATATATATTATTATTATTATTTTTATTTCCTTTGATATCTGGCGTTTACACATTTCTTTCCGGGTCCCGACTTTCCACTGCAAAAAAAAAAAAATTAAAAAATAATTACATAGATAAAGACCTTCGTAAAGTGTGGGCTGTACTTGTCAGAACAATTTTTTGTACCTCTTTGCGGCATGGACTTTTATTATTATTATTATTATTATTATTATTATTATTATTATTAAGTTACTCTATATACAAGAGTGTATGTATACATTTTTTATATATTATTTTTATATAGGTATATATACTTAATAATATCTGAGTATATTTAGAGTGTACATACATACATACATACATATATATATATATATATATATATATATATATATATATATATATATATTTTAGAATTGGACATTGTCCGACAATTTATTTAAAGACATTTATATTATGTTTAACGTTCTTTTTATAGATACAAGTATTTAAGCAAATGCTCTGTTTTATAATAAACAGTATTAAATAACATTTACCGGCCTGTCGGAGAGAGCGAAAATTTTCTATGAAAATTTCTCGGACATTCAGGCCGGTAAATGTTATTTAATACTGTTTATTATAAAACAGAGCATTTGCTTAAATACTTGTATCTATAAAAAGAACGTTAAACATAATATAAATGTCTTTAAATATATATATATATATATAATATATTTTTTTAAAAAAATGATTCCTTCACTACATAAGAGTTCTCATGTTTCAAAAGCGAGAATTTGGGAATCCCAAATTCTCGCTTGACGAGGAAGCGTGACCAGACACCTTAATTCAACTTAATTTCAAAAATTATATTAGGGGGTCTCGGCTCCTGCTTTTGAAACATGAGATCTCTTATGTAGCGAAGGAATCATATTTTTTTAAAAATATTATAATATAAACTCTACTTCTGTATGGAGCACTGTCTTTTTAAAAATAAAAGCAAAAATACTAAAGAACTCCGGATTATTTACCTAACGTGTTCTTTCCTATTTTTCTGCATACCTGCACATACATATATTTTTTTTTTCACACTCAGCACCATAACTTTATAAGACACCAGAAGTGTTGAA
>CAXIWW010000827.1:0-7500 GCA_964036315.1 Acanthosepion esculentum | reverse complement strand
TGTTTTAATTTTGAATAAATACTATATATATATATATAATTTTTTTTTTTCACACTCAGCACCATAACTTTATAAGACACCAGAAGTGTTGAAACAAAATGGCTAGAGCATGCTTATGTTTTAATTTTTGAATAAATACTATATATATATATATATTTTTTTTTTCACACTCAGCACCATAACTTTATAAGACACCAGAAGTGTTGAAACAAAATGGCTAGAGCATGCTTATGTTTTAATTTTTGAATAAATACTATATATATATATATTTTTTTTTTTTTTTTCACACTCAGCACCATAACTTTATAAGACACCAGAAGTGTTGAAACAAAATGGCTAGAGCATGCTTATGTTTTAATTTTTGAATAAATACTATATATATATATATATATATATTTTTTTTTCACACTCAGCACCATAACTTTATAAGACACCAGAAGTGTTGAAACAAAATGGCTAGAGCATGCTTATGTTTTAATTTTTGAATAAATACTATATATATATATATATATATATTTTTTTTTCACACTCAGCACCATAACTTTATAAGACACCAGAAGTGTTGAAACAAAATGGCTAGAGCATGCTTATGTTTTAATTTTTGAATAAATACTATATATATATATATATATATATTTTTTTTTCACACTCAGCACCATAACTTTATAAGACACCAGAAGTGTTGAAACAAAATGGCTAGAGCATGCTTATGTTTTAATTTTTGAATAAATACTATATATATATATATATATATTTTTTTTTCACACTCAGCACCATAACTTTATAAGACACCAGAAGTGTTGAAACAAAATGGCTAGAGCATGCTTATGTTTTAATTTTTGAATAAATACTATATATATATATATATATATATTTTTTTTTCACACTCAGCACCATAACTTTATAAGACACCAGAAGTGTTGAAACAAAATGGCTAGAGCATGCTTATGTTTTAATTTTTGAATAAATACTATATATATTATATATATATTTTTTTTTTCACACTCAGCACCATAACTTTATAAGACACCAGAAGTGTTGAAACAAAATGGCTAGAGCATGCTTATGTTTTAATTTTTGAATAAATACTATATATATATATATATATATATTTTTTTTCACACTCAGCACCATAACTTTATAAGACACCAGAAGTGTTGAAACAAAATGGCTAGAGCATGCTTATGTTTTAATTTTTGAATAAATACTATATATATATATATATATATATTTTTTTTCACACTCAGCACCATAACTTTATAAGACACCAGAAGTGTTGAAACAAAATGGCTAGAGCATGCTTATGTTTTAATTTTTGAATAAATACTATATATATATATATATATATTTTTTTTTCACACTCAGCACCATAACTTTATAAGACACCAGAAGTGTTGAAACAAAATGGCTAGAGCATCCTTATGTTTTAATTTTTGAATAAATACTATATATATATATATATATATTTTTTTTTCACACTCAGCACCATAACTTTATAAGACACCAGAAGTGTTGAAACAAAATGGCTAGAGCATGCTTATGTTTTAATTTTTGAATAAATACTATATATATATATATATTTTTTTTTTTCACACTCAGCACCATAACTTTATAAGACACCAGAAGTGTTGAAACAAAATGGCTAGAGCATGCTTATGTTTTAATTTTTGAATAAATACTATATATATATATATATATATTTTTTTTTCACACTCAGCACCATAACTTTATAAGACACCAGAAGTGTTGAAACAAAATGGCTAGAGCATCCTTATGTTTTAATTTTTGAATAAATACTATATATATATATATATATATTTTTTTTTCACACTCAGCACCATAACTTTATAAGACACCAGAAGTGTTGAAACAAAATGGCTAGAGCATGCTTATGTTTTAATTTTTGAATAAATACTATATATATATATATATATTTTTTTTTCACACTCAGCACCATAACTTTATAAGACACCAGAAGTGTTGAAACAAAATGGCTAGAGCATCCTTATGTTTTAATTTTTGAATAAATACTATATATATATATATATTTTTTTTTTTTCACACTCAGCACCATAACTTTATAAGACACCAGAAGTGTTGAAACAAAATGGCTAGAGCATGCTTATGTTTTAATTTTTGAATAAATACTATATATATATATATATATTTTTTTTTTCACACTCAGCACCATAACTTTATAAGACACCAGAAGTGTTGAAACAAAATGGCTAGAGCATGCTTATGTTTTAATTTTTGAATAAATACTATATATATATATATATATATTTTTTTTTCACACTCAGCACCATAACTTTATAAGACACCAGAAGTGTTGAAACAAAATGGCTAGAGCATGCTTATGTTTTAATTTTTGAATAAATACTATATATATATATATATATATTTTTTTTTCACACTCAGCACCATAACTTTATAAGACACCAGAAGTGTTGAAACAAAATGGCTAGAGCATGCTTATGTTTTAATTTTTGAATAAATACTATATATATATATATATATATTTTTTTTTCACACTCAGCACCATAACTTTATAAGACACCAGAAGTGTTGAAACAAAATGGCTAGAGCATGCTTATGTTTTAATTTTTGAATAAATACTATATATATATATATATATTTTTTTTTCACACTCAGCACCATAACTTTATAAGACACCAGAAGTGTTGAAACAAAATGGCTAGAGCATGCTTATGTTTTAATTTTTGAATAAATACTATATATATATATATATATTTTTTTTTCACACTCAGCACCATAACTTTATAAGACACCAGAAGTGTTGAAACAAAATGGCTAGAGCATGCTTAGTTTTAATTTTTGAATAAATACTATATATATATATATATATATTTTTTTTTTCACACTCAGCACCATAACTTTATAAGACACCAGAAGTGTTGAAACAAAATGGCTAGAGCATGCTTATGTTTTAATTTTTGAATAAATACTATATATATATATATATATATTTTTTTTTCACACTCAGCACCATAACTTTATAAGACACCAGAAGTGTTGAAACAAAATGGCTAGAGCATGCTTATGTTTTAATTTTTGAATAAATACTATATATATATATATATATATTTTTTTTTCACACTCAGCACCATAACTTTATAAGACACCAGAAGTGTTGAAACAAAATGGCTAGAGCATCCTTATGTTTTAATTTTTGAATAAATACTATATATATATATATATATATTTTTTTTTCACACTCAGCACCATAACTTTATAAGACACCAGAAGTGTTGAAACAAAATGGCTAGAGCATGCTTATGTTTTAATTTTTGAATAAATACTAATATATATATATATATATTTTTTTTTTTCACACTCAGCACCATAACTTTATAAGACACCAGAAGTGTTGAAACAAAATGGCTAGAGCATGCTTATGTTTTAATTTTTGAATAAATACTATATTATATATATATATATTTTTTTTTTCACACTCAGCACCATAACTTTATAAGACACCAGAAGTGTTGAAACAAAATGGCTAGAGCATGCTTATGTTTTAATTTTTGAATAAATACTATATATATATATATATTTTTTTTTTTTCACACTCAGCACCATAACTTTATAAGACACCAGAAGTGTTGAAACAAAATGGCTAGAGCATGCTTATGTTTTAATTTTTGAATAAATACTATATATATTATATATATTTTTTTTTTTCACACTCAGCACCATAACTTTATAAGACACCAGAAGTGTTGAAACAAAATGGCTAGAGCATGCTTATGTTTTAATTTTTGAATAAATACTATATATATATATATATATTTTTTTTTTTCACACTCAGCACCATAACTTTATAAGACACCAGAAGTGTTGAAACAAAATGGCTAGAGCATGCTTATGTTTTAATTTTTGAATAAATACTATATATATATATATATATATTTTTTTTTCACACTCAGCACCATAACTTTATAAGACACCAGAAGTGTTGAAACAAAATGGCTAGAGCATGCTTATGTTTTAATTTTTGAATAAATACTATATATATATATATATATTTTTTTTTCACACTCAGCACCATAACTTTATAAGACACCAGAAGTGTTGAAACAAAATGGCTAGAGCATGCTTATGTTTTAATTTTTGAATAAATACTATATATATATATATATATATTTTTTTTTCACACTCAGCACCATAACTTTATAAGACACCAGAAGTGTTGAAACAAAATGGCTAGAGCATGCTTATGTTTTAATTTTTGAATAAATACTATATATATATATATATATATTTTTTTTTTCACACTCAGCACCATAACTTTATAAGACACCAGAAGTGTTGAAACAAAATGGCTAGAGCATGCTTATGTTTTAATTTTTGAATAAATACTATATATATATATATATTTTTTTTTTTTCACACTCAGCACCATAACTTTATAAGACACCAGAAGTGTTGAAACAAAATGGCTAGAGCATGCTTATGTTTTAATTTTTGAATAAATACTATATATATATATATATATATTTTTTTTTTCACACTCAGCACCATAACTTTATAAGACACCAGAAGTGTTGAAACAAAATGGCTAGAGCATGCTTATGTTTTAATTTTTGAATAAATACTATATATATATATATATATATTTTTTTTTCACACTCAGCACCATAACTTTATAAGACACCAGAAGTGTTGAAACAAAATGGCTAGAGCATGCTTATGTTTTAATTTTTGAATAAATACTATATATATATATATATATTTTTTTTTTCACACTCAGCACCATAACTTTATAAGACACCAGAAGTGTTGAAACAAAATGGCTAGAGCATGCTTATGTTTTAATTTTTGAATAAATACTATATATATATATATATATATTTTTTTTTCACACTCAGCACCATAACTTTATAAGACACCAGAAGTGTTGAAACAAAATGGCTAGAGCATGCTTATGTTTTAATTTTTGAATAAATACTATATATATATATATATATATTTTTTTTTCACACTCAGCACCATAACTTTATAAGACACCAGAAGTGTTGAAACAAAATGGCTAGAGCATGCTTATGTTTTAATTTTTGAATAAATACTATATATATATATATATATTTTTTTTTTCACACTCAGCACCATAACTTTATAAGACACCAGAAGTGTTGAAACAAAATGGCTAGAGCATGCTTATGTTTTAATTTTTGAATAAATACTATATATATATATATATATATTTTTTTTTTTCACACTCAGCACCATAACTTTATAAGACACCAGAAGTGTTGAAACAAAATGGCTAGAGCATGCTTATGTTTTAATTTTTGAATAAATACTATATATATATATATATATTTTTTTTTTTCACACTCAGCACCATAACTTTATAAGACACCAGAAGTGTTGAAACAAAATGGCTAGAGCATGCTTATGTTTTAATTTTTGAATAAATACTATATATATATATATATATATATTTTTTTTTTTCACACTCAGCACCATAACTTTATAAGACACCAGAAGTGTTGAAACAAAATGGCTAGAGCATGCTTATGTTTTAATTTTTGAATAAATACTATATATATATATATATATATTTTTTTTTCACACTCAGCACCATAACTTTATAAGACACCAGAAGTGTTGAAACAAAATGGCTAGAGCATGCTTATGTTTTAATTTTTGAATAAATACTATATATATATATATATATTTTTTTTTTTCACACTCAGCACCATAACTTTATAAGACACCAGAAGTGTTGAAACAAAATGGCTAGAGCATGCTTATGTTTTAATTTTTGAATAAATACTATATATATATATATATATTTTTTTTTTTTCACACTCAGCACCATAACTTTATAAGACACCAGAAGTGTTGAAACAAAATGGCTAGAGCATGCTTATGTTTTAATTTTTGAATAAATACTATATATATATATATATATATTTTTTTTTTCACACTCAGCACCATAACTTTATAAGACACCAGAAGTGTTGAAACAAAATGGCTAGAGCATGCTTATGTTTTAATTTTTGAATAAATACTATATATATATATATATATATTTTTTTTTTCACACTCAGCACCATAACTTTATAAGACACCAGAAGTGTTGAAACAAAATGGCTAGAGCATGCTTATGTTTTAATTTTTGAATAAATACTATATATATATATATATATTTTTTTTTTTTCACACTCAGCACCATAACTTTATAAGACACCAGAAGTGTTGAAACAAAATGGCTAGAGCATGCTTATGTTTTAATTTTTGAATAAATACTATATATATATATATATATATTTTTTTTCACACTCAGCACCATAACTTTATAAGACACCAGAAGTGTTGAAACAAAATGGCTAGAGCATGCTTATGTTTTAATTTTTGAATAAATACTATATATATATATATATATATTTTTTTTTTCACACTCAGCACCATAACTTTATAAGACACCAGAAGTGTTGAAACAAAATGGCTAGAGCATGCTTATGTTTTAATTTTTGAATAAATACTATATATATATATATATATTTTTTTTTTCACACTCAGCACCATAACTTTATAAGACACCAGAAGTGTTGAAACAAAATGGCTAGAGCATGCTTATGTTTTAATTTTTGAATAAATACTATATATATATATATATATTTTTTTTTCACACTCAGCACCATAACTTTATAAGACACCAGAAGTGTTGAAACAAAATGGCTAGAGCATGCTTATGTTTTAATTTTTGAATAAATACTATATATATATATATATATATTTTTTTTTTCACACTCAGCACCATAACTTTATAAGACACCAGAAGTGTTGAAACAAAATGGCTAGAGCATGCTTATGTTTTAATTTTTGAATAAATACTATATATATATATATATATTTTTTTTTTCACACTCAGCACCATAACTTTATAAGACACCAGAAGTGTTGAAACAAAATGGCTAGAGCATGCTTATGTTTTAATTTTTGAATAAATACTATATATATATATATATATATTTTTTTTTCACACTCAGCACCATAACTTTATAAGACACCAGAAGTGTTGAAACAAAATGGCTAGAGCATGCTTATGTTTAATTTTGAATAATTACTATATATATATATATATATTTTTTTTTTACACTCAATAATTTATTTTTTGAATAAATACTATATATATATATATATATATTTTTTTTTTTCACACTCAGCACCATAACTTTATAAGACACCAGAAGTGTTGAAACAAAATGGCTAGAGCATGCTTATGTTTTAATTTTTGAATAAATACTATATATATATATATATATTTAGCACCATAACTTTATAAGACACCAGAAGTGTTGAAACAAAATGTGATTTTGAATAAATACTATATATATATATATATATATTTTTTTTTTCACACTCAGCACCATAACTTTATAAGACACCAGAAGTGTTGAAACAAAATGGCTAGAGCATGCTTATGTTTTAATTTGATAAATCTATATATATATATATATATATTTT
>CAXIWW010000826.1:0-56000 GCA_964036315.1 Acanthosepion esculentum | reverse complement strand
TCTATAGAAAGGAATAATTAGAAATGCAGTTTTCTTGTGCACACTCGATTTCGGACGCTGTAAATTGTCAGACAACATACCGCGCACATGGTGAAAGCTGTAATTTTTACTATCTGACCAAATGAAAAATCCCTGTAAACATTGACTAAACGAAAAAATGCACACAATTTGATAACAATTTTGAAAAGTTTACTTTTACTGGAAAAAAGTTATAAACAAGTGAAGTATGACTGATATCCCAGTTTAAAGCCAAATCAAAATTTCCTCAAATGAACGAACACAAGAGCACATACCGTTGAATTTAGCCCCGACTCTATTCAAGATGGAGACAAAAGTTTTGTAATCATGGATAACGCACGAAATTTTCGACAATTTAAGACCGATATTATGTGGATTCTATAGAAAGGAATAATTAGAAATGCAGTCTTCTTGTGCACACTGGATTTCGGACGCTGTAAATTGTCAGACAACATACCGCACACATGGTGAAAGCTGTAATTTTTACTATCTGACCAAATGAAAAATCCCTGTAAACATTGACTAAACGAAAAATGCACACAATTTGATAACAATTTTGAAAAGTTTACTTTTACTGGAAAAAAGTTATAAACAAGTGAAGTATGACTGATATCCCAGTTTAAAGCCAAATGAAAATTTCCTCAAATGAACGAACACAAGAGCACATACCGTTGAATTTAGCCCCGACTCTATTCAAGATGGAGACAAAAGTTTTGTAATTATGGATAACGCACGAAATTCTCGACAATTTGACACCGATATTATGTGGATTCTATAGAAAGGAATAATTAGAAATGCAGTCTTCTTGTGCACACTGGATTTCGGACGCTGTAAATTGTCAGACGACATACCACCACATGGTGAAAGCTGTAATTTTTACTATCTGACCAAATGAAAAATCCCTGTAAACATTGACTAAACGAAAAAATGCACACAATTTGATAACAATTTTGAAAAGTTTACTTTTACTGGAAAACAGTTATAAACAAGTGAAGTATGACTGATATCCCAGTTTGAAGCCAAATGAAAATTTCCTCAAATGAACGAACACAAGAGCAGATACCGTTGAATTTAGCCCCGACTCTATCCAAGATGGAGACAAAAGTTTTGTAATTATGCATAACGCACGAAATTCTCGACAATTTGACACCGATATTATGTGGATTCTAGAGAAAGGAATAATTAGAAATGCAATCTTCTTGTGCACACTCGATTTCGGACTCTGTAAATTGTCAGTCAACATACCGCGCACATGGTGAAAGCTGTAATTTTTACTATCTGTCCAAATGAAAAATCCCTGTAAACATTGACTAAACGAAAAAATGCACACAATTTGATACCAATTTTGAAAAGTTTTCTTTTACTGGAAAAAAGTTATAAACAAGTGAAGTATGTCTGATCTCCCAGTTTGAAGCCAAATGAAAATTTCCTCAAATGAACGAACACAAGAGCACATACCGTTGAATTTAGCCCCGACTCTATTCAAGATGGAGACAAAAGTTTTGTAATTATGGATAACGCACAAAATTTTCGACAATTTGACACCGATATTATGTGGATTCTATAGAAAGGAATAATTAGAAATGCAGTCTTCTTGTGCACACTCGATTTCGGACGCTGTAAATTGTCAGACAACATACCGTGCACATGGTGAAAGCTGTAATTTTTACTATCTGACCAAATGAAAAATCCCTGTAAACATTGACTAAACGAAAAATGCACACAATTTGATAACAATTTTGAAAAGTCTACTTTTACTGGAAAAAAGTTATAAACAAGTGAAGTATGACTGATATCCCAGTTTAAAGCGAAATGAAAATTTCCTCAAATGAACGAACACAAGAGCACATACCGTTGAATTTAGCCCCGACTCTATTCAAGATGGAGACAAAAGTTTTGTAATTATGGATAACGCACGAAATTTGAGACAATTTGAGACCGATATTATGTGGATTCTATAGAAAGGAATAATTAGAAATGCAGTCTTCTTGTGCACACTGGATTTCGGACGCTGTAAATTGTCAGACAACATACCGTGCACATGGTGAAAGCTGTAATTTTTACTATCTGACCAAATGAAAAATCCCTGTAAACATTGACTAAACGAAAAAATGCACACAATTTGATACCAATTTTGAATAGATTTCTTTTACTGGAAAAAAGTTATAAACAAGTGAAGTATGACTGATCTCCAAGTTCAGGGCCGCATGAAAATTTCCTCAAATGAACGAACACAAGAGCAAATACCGTTGAATTTAGCCCCGACACTATTCAAGATGGAGACAAAAGTTTTGTAATTATGAATAACGGACGAAATTCTCGACAATTTGACACCGATATTATGTGGATTCTATAGAAAGGAATAATTAGAAATGCAGTCTTCTTGTGCACACTCGATTTCGGACGCTGTAAATTGACAGACGACATACCACGCACATGGTGAAAGCTGTAATTTTTAATATCTGACCAAATGAAAAATCCCTGTAAACATTGACTAAACGAAAAAATGCACACAATTTGATACCAATTTTGAATAGATTTCTTTTACTGGAAAAAAGTTATAAACAAGTGAAGTATGACTGATCTCCAAGTTCAGGGCCGGATGAAAATTTCCTCAAATGAACGAACACAAGAGCACATACCGTTGAATTTAGCCCCGACTCTATTCAAGATGGAGACAATAGTTTTGTAATTATGGATAACGCACGAAATTTTCGACAATTTGAGACCGATATTATGTGGATTCTATAGAAAGGAATAATTAGAAATGCAGTCTTCTTGTGCACACTCGATTTCGGACGCTGTAAATTGTCAGACAACATACCGCGCACATGGTGAAAGCTGTAATCTTTACTATCTGACCAAATGAAAAATCCCTGTAAACATGGACTAAACGAAAAAATGCACACAATTTGATACCAATTTTGAATAGATTTCTTTTACTGGAAAAAAGTTATAAACAAGTGAAGTATGACTGATCT
This sequence comes from Acanthosepion esculentum, assembly GCA_964036315.1. Classification (NCBI taxonomy): domain Eukaryota; kingdom Metazoa; phylum Mollusca; class Cephalopoda; order Sepiida; family Sepiidae; genus Acanthosepion; species Acanthosepion esculentum. Next base: position 53,001 of record CAXIWW010000826.1, on the reverse strand, counting down.
CCAAGTTCAGGGCCGCATGAAAATTTCCTCAAATGAACGAACACAAGAGCACATACCGTTGAATTTAGCCCCGACTCTATTCAAGATGGAGACAAAAGTTTTGTAATTATGGATAACGCACGAAATTTTCGACAATTTGAGACCGATATTATGTGGATTCTATAGAAAGGAATAATTAGAAATGCAGTCTTCTTGTGCACACTCGATTTCGGACGCTGTAAATTGTCAGACAACATACCGTGCACATGGTGAAAGCTGTAATTTTTACTATCTGACCAAATGAAAAATCCCTGTAAACATTGACTAAACGAAAAATGCACACAATTTGATAACAATTTTGAAAAGTCTACTTTTACTGGAAAAAAGTTATAAACAAGTGAAGTATGACTGATATCCCAGTTTGAAGCCAAATGAAAATTTCCTCAAATGAACGAACACAAGAGCAGATACCGTTGAATTTAGCCCCGACTCTATCCAAGATGGAGACAAAAGTTTTGTAATTATGCATAACGCACGAAATTCTCGACAATTTGACACCGATATTATGTGGATTCTAGAGAAAGGAATAATTAGAAATGCAATCTTCTTGTGCACACTCGATTTCGGACTCTGTAAATTGTCAGTCAACATACCGCGCACATGGTGAAAGCTGTAATTTTTACTATCTGACCAAATGAAAAATCCCTGTAAACATTGACTAAACGAAAAAATGCACACAATTTGATACCAATTTTGAAAAGTTTTCTTTTACTGGAAAAAAGTTATAAACAAGTGAAGTATGTCTGATCTCCCAGTTTGAAGCCAAATGAAAATTTCCTCAAATGAACGAACACAAGAGCACATACCGTTGAATTTAGCCCCGACTCTATTCAAGATGGAGACAAAAGTTTTGTAATTATGGATAACGCACAAAATTTTCGACAATTTGACACCGATATTATGTGGATTCTATAGAAAGGAATAATTAGAAATGCAGTCTTCTTGTGCACACTCGATTTCGGACGCTGTAAATTGTCAGACAACATACCGTGCACATGGTGAAAGCTGTAATTTTTACTATCTGACCAAATGAAAAATCCCTGTAAACATTGACTAAACGAAAAATGCACACAATTTGATAACAATTTTGAAAAGTCTACTTTTACTGGAAAAAAGTTATAAACAAGTGAAGTATGACTGATATCCCAGTTTAAAGCGAAATGAAAATTTCCTCAAATGAACGAACACAAGAGCACATACCGTTGAATTTAGCCCCGACTCTATTCAAGATGGAGACAAAAGTTTTGTAATTATGGATAACGCACGAAATTTTCGACAATTTGAGACCGATATTATGTGGATTCTATAGAAAGGAATAATTAGAAATGCAGTCTTCTTGTGCACACTGGATTTCGGACGCTGTAAATTGTCAGACAACATACCGTGCACATGGTGAAAGCTGTAATTTTTACTATCTGACCAAATGAAAAATCCCTGTAAACATTGACTAAACGAAAAAATGCACACAATTTGATACCAATTTTGAATAGATTTCTTTTACTGGAAAAAAGTTATAAACAAGTGAAGTATGACTGATCTCCAAGTTCAGGGCCGCATGAAAATTTCCTCAAATGAACGAACACAAGAGCAAATACCGTTGAATTTAGCCCCGACACTATTCAAGATGGAGACAAAAGTTTTGTAATTATGAATAACGGACGAAATTCTCGACAATTTGACACCGATATTATGTGGATTCTATAGAAAGGAATAATTAGAAATGCAGTCTTCTTGTGCACACTCGATTTCGGACGCTGTAAATTGACAGACGACATACCACGCACATGGTGAAAGCTGTAATTTTTACTATCTGACCAAATGAAAAATCCCTGTAAACATTGACTAAACGAAAAAATGCACACAATTTGATACCAATTTTGAATAGATTTCTTTTACTGGAAAAAAGTTATAAACAAGTGAAGTATGACTGATCTCCAAGTTCAGGGCCGGATGAAAATTTCCTCAAATGAACGAACACAAGAGCACATACCGTTGAATTTAGCCCCGACTCTATTCAAGATGGAGACAATAGTTTTGTAATTATGGATAACGCACGAAATTTTCGACAATTTGAGACCGATATTATGTGGATTCTATAGAAAGGAATAATTAGAAATGCAGTCTTCTTGTGCACACTGGATTTCGGACGATGTAAATTGTCAGACAACATACCGTGCACATGGTGAAAGCTGTAATTTTTACTATCTGACCAAATGAAAAATCCCTGTAAACATTGACTAAACGAAAAAATGCACACAATTTGATACCAATTTTGAATAGATTTCTTTTACTGGAAAAAAGTTATAAACAAGTGAAGTATGACAGATATCCCAGTTTAAAGCGAAATGAAAATTTCCTCAAATGAACGAACACAAGAGCACATACCGTTGAATTTAGCCCCGACTCTATTCAAGATGGAGACAAAAGTTTTGTAATTATGGATAACGCACGAAATTTTCGACAATTTGAGACCGATATTATGTGGATTCTATAGAAAGGAATAATTAGAAATGCAGTCTTCTTGTGCACACTCGATTTCGGACGCTGTAAATTGTCAGACAACATACCGTGCACATGGTGAAAGCTGTAATTTTTACTATCTGACCAAATGAAAAATCCCTGTAAACATTGACTAAACGAAAAAATGCACACAATTTGATACCAATTTTGAATAGATTTCTTTTACTGGAAAAAAGTTATAAACAAGTGAAGTATGACTGATCTCCAAGTTCAGGGCCGCATGAAAATTTCCTCAAATGAACGAACACAAGAGCAAATACCGTTGAATTTAGCCCCGACACTATTCAAGATGGAGACAAAAGTTTTGTAATTATGAATAACGGACGAAATTCTCGACAATTTGACACCGATATTATGTGGATTCTATAGAAAGGAATAATTAGAAATGCAGTCTTCTTGTGCACACTCGATTTCGGACGCTGTAAATTGACAGACGACATACCACGCACATGGTGAAAGCTGTAATTTTTACTATCTGACCAAATGAAAAATCCCTGTAAACATTGACTAAACGAAAAAATGCACACAATTTGATACCAATTTTGAATAGATTTCTTTTACTGGAAAAAAGTTATAAACAAGTGAAGTATGACTGATATCCCAGTTTAAATCGAAATGAAAATTTCCTCAAATGAACGAACACAAGAGCACATACCGTTGAATTTAGCCCCGACTCTATTCAAGATGGAGACAAAAGTTTTGTAATTATGGATAACGCACGAAATTTTCGACAATTTGAGACCGATATTATGTGGATTCTATAGAAAGGAATAATTAGAAATGCAGTCTTCTTGTGCACACTCGATTTCGGACGCTGTAAATTGTCAGACAACATACCGCGCACATGGTGAAAGCTGTAATCTTTACTATCTGACCAAATGAAAAATCCCTGTAAACATGGACTAAACGAAAAAATGCACACAATTTGATACCAATTTTGAATAGATTTCTTTTACTGGAAAAAAGTTATAAACAAGTGAAGTATGACTGATCTCCAAGTTCAGGGCCGCATGAAAATTTCCTCAAATGAACGAACACAAAAGCACATACCGTTGAATTTAGCCCCGACTCTATTCAAGATGGAGACAAAAGTTTTGTAATTATGGATAACGCACGAAATTTTCGACAATTTGAGACCGATATTATGTGGATTCTATAGAAAGGAATAATTAGAAATGCAGTCTTCTTGTGCACACTCGATTTCGGACGCTGTAAATTGTCAGACAACATACCGCGCACATGGTGAAAGCTGTAATCTTTACTATCTGACCAAATGAAAAATCCCTGTAAACATTGACTAAACGAAAAAATGCACACAATTTGATACCAATTTTGAATAGATTTCTTTTACTGGAAAAAAGTTATAAACAAGTGAAGTATGACTGATCTCCAAGTTCAGGGCCGCATGAAAATTTCCTCAAATGAACGAACACAAGAGCACATACCGTTGAATTTAGCCCCGACTCTATTCAAGATGGAGACAAAAGTTTTGTAATTATGGATAACGCACGAAATTTTCGACAATTTGAGACCGATATTATGTGGATTCTATAGAAAGGAATAATTAGAAATGCAGTCTTCTTGTGCACACTCGATTTCGGACGCTGTAAATTGTCAGACAACATACCGTGCACATGGTGAAAGCTGTAATTTTTACTATCTGACCAAATGAAAAATCCCTGTAAACATTGACTAAACAAAAAATGCACACAATTTGATAACAATTTTGAAAAGTCTACTTTTACTGGAAAAAAGTTATAAACAAGTGAAGTATGACTGATATCCCAGTTTAAAGCGAAATGAAAATTTCCTCAAATGAACGAACACAAGAGCACATACCGTTGAATTTAGCCCCGACTCTATTCAAGATGGAGACAAAAGTTTTGTAATTATGGATAACGCACGAAATTTTCGACAATTTGAGACCGATATTATGTGGATTTTATAGAAAGGAATAATTAGAAATGCAGTCTTCTTGTGCACACTGGATTTCGGACGCTGTAAATTGTCAGACAACATACCGTGCACATGGTGAAAGCTGTAATTTTTACTATCTGACCAAATGAAAAATCCCTGTAAACATTGACTAAACGAAAAAATGCACACAATTTGATACCAATTTTGAATAGATTTCTTTTACTGGAAAAAAGTTATAAACAAGTGAAGTATGACTGATCTCCAAGTTCAGGGCCGCATGAAAATTTCCTCAAATGAACGAACACAAGAGCACATACCGTTGAATTTAGCCCCGACACTATTCAAGATGGTGACAAAAGTTTTGTAATTATGAATAACGCACGAAATTCTCGACAATTTGACACCGATATTATGTGGATTCTATAGAAAGGAATAATTAGAAATGCAGTCTTCTTGTGCACACTCGATTTCGGACGCTGTAAATTGACAGACGACATACCACGCACATGGTGAAAGCTGTAATATTTACTATCTGACCAAATGAAAAATCCCTGTAAACATTGACTAAACGAAAAAATGCACACAATTTGATACCAATTTTGAATAGATTTCTTTTACTGGAAAAAAGTTATAAACAAGTGAAGTATGACTGATATCCCAGTTTAAATCGAAATGAAAATTTCCTCAAATGAACGAACACAAGAGCACATACCGTTGAATTTAGCCCCGACTCTATTCAAGATGGAGACAAAAGTTTTGTAATTATGGATAACGCACGAAATTTTCGACAATTTGAGACCGATATTATGTGGATTCTATAGAAAGGAATAATTAGAAATGCAGTCTTCTTGTGCACACTCGATTTCGGACGCTGTAAATTGTCAGACAACATACCGCGCACATGGTGAAAGCTGTAATCTTTACTATCTGACCAAATGAAAAATCCCTGTAAACATGGACTAAACGAAAAAATGCACACAATTTGATACCAATTTTGAATAGATTTCTTTTACTGGAAAAAAGTTATAAACAAGTGAAGTATGACTGATCTCCAAGTTCAGGGCCGCATGAAAATTTCCTCAAATGAACGAACACAAAAGCACATACCGTTGAATTTAGCCCCGACTCTATTCAAGATGGAGACAAAAGTTTTGTAATTATGGATAACGCACGAAATTTTCGACAATTTGAGACCGATATTATGTGGATTCTATAGAAAGGAATAATTAGAAATGCAGTCTTCTTGTGCACACTAGATTTCGGACGCTGTAAATTGTCACACAACATACCGTGCACATGGTGAAAGCTGTAATTTTTACTATCTGACCAAATGAAAAATCCCTGTAAACATTGACTAAACGAAAAATGCACACAATTTGATAACAATTTTGAAAAGTCTACTTTTACTGGAAAAAAGTTATAAACAAGTGAAGTATGACTGATCTCCAAGTTCAGGGCCGCATGAAAATTTCCTCAAATGAACGAACACAAGAGCACATACCGTTGAATTTAGCCCCGACACTATTCAAGATGGAGACAAAAGTTTTGTAATTATGAATAACGCACGAAATTCTCGACAATTTGACACCGATATTATGTGGATTCTATAGAAAGGAATAATTAGAAATGCAGTCTTCTTGTGCACACTCGATTTCGGACGCTGTAAATTGACAGACGACATACCACGCACATGGTGAAAGCTGTAATTTTTACTATCTGACCAAATGAAAAATCCCTGTAAACATTGACTAAACGAAAAAATGCACACAATTTGATACCAATTTTGAATAGATTTCTTTTACTGGAAAAAAGTTATAAACAAATGAAGTATGACTGATATCCCAGTTTAAATCGAAATGAAAATTTCCTCAAATGAACGAACACAAGAGCACATACCGTTGAATTTAGCCCCGACTCTATTCAAGATGGAGACAAAAGTTTTGTAATTATGGATAACGCACCAAATTTTCGACAATTTGAGACCGATATTATGTGGATTCTATAGAAAGGAATAATTAGAAATGCAGTCTTCTTGTGCACACTCGATTTCGGACGCTGTAAATTGTCAGACAACATACCGCGCACATGGTGAAAGCTGTAATCTTTACTATCTGACCAAATGAAAAATCCCTGTAAACATGGACTAAACGAAAAAATGCACACAATTTGATACCAATTTTGAATAGATTTCTTTTACTGGAAAAAAGTTATAAACAAGTGAAGTATGACTGATCTCCAAGTTCGGGGCCGCATGAAAATTTCCTCAAATGAACGAACACAAGAGCACATACCGTTGAATTTAGCCCCGACTCTATTCAAGATGGAGACAAAAGTTTTGTAATTATGGATAACGCACGAAATTTTCGACAATTTGAGACCGATATTATGTGGATTCTATAGAAAGGAATAATTAGAAATGCAGTCTTCTTGTGCACACTCGATTTCGGACGCTGTAAATTGTCAGACAACATACCGTGCACATGGTGAAAGCTGTAATTTTTACTATCTGACCAAATGAAAAATCCCTGTAAACATTGACTAAACGAAAAAATGCACACAATTTGATACCAATTTTGAATAGATTTCTTTTACTGGAAAAAAGTTATAAACAAGTGAAGTATGACTGATCTCCAAGTTCAGGGCCGCATGAAAATTTCCTCAAATGAACGAACACAAGAGCACATACCGTTGAATTTAGCCCCGACACTATTCAAGATGGAGACAAAAGTTTTGTAATTATGAATAACGGACGAAATTCTCGACAATTTGACACCGATATTATGTGGATTCTATAGAAAGGAATAATTAGAAATGCAGTCTTCTTGTGCACACTCGATTTCGGACGCTGTAAATTGACAGACGACATACCACGCACATGGTGAAAGCTGTAATTTTTACTATCTGACCAAATGAAAAATCCCTGTAAACATTGACTAAACGAAAAAATGCACACAATTTGATACCAATTTTGAATAGATTTCTTTTACTGGAAAAAAGTTATAAACAAGTGAAGTATGACTGATATCCCAGTTTAAAGCGAAATGAAAATTTCCTCAAATGAACGAACACAAGAGCACATACCGTTGAATTTAGCCCCGACTCTATTCAAGATGGAGACAAAAGTTTTGTAATTATGGATAACGCACGAAATTTTCGACAATTTCAGACCGATATTATGTGGATTCTATAGAAAGGAATAATTAGAAATGCAGTCTTCTTGTGCACACTCGATTTCGGACGCTGTAAATTGTCAGACAACATACCGTGCACATGGTGAAAGCTGTAATTTTTACTATCTGACCAAATGAAAAATCCCTGTAAACATTGACTAAACGAAAAATGCACACAATTTGATAACAATTTTGAAAAGTCTACTTTTACTGGAAAAAAGTTATAAACAAGTGAAGTATGACTGATCTCCAAGTTCAGGGCCGCATGAAAATTTCCTCAAATGAACGAACACAAGAGCACATACCGTTGAATTTAGCCCCGACACTATTCAAGATGGAGACAAAAGTTTTGTAATTATGAATAACGCACGAAATTCTCGACAATTTGACACCGATATTATGTGGATTCTATAGAAAGGAATAATTAGAAATGCAGTCTTCTTGTGCACACTCGATTTCGGACGCTGTAAATTGTCAGACAACATACCGTGCACATGGTGAAAGCTGTAATTTTTACTATCTGACCAAATGAAAAATCCCTGTAAACATTCACTAAACGAAAAATGCACACAATTTGATAACAATTTTGAAAAGTTTACTTTTACTGGAAAAAAGTTATAAACAAGTGAAGTATGACTGATATCCCAGTTTAAAGCGAAATGAAAATTTTCTCAAATGAACGAACACCAGAGCACATACCGTTGAATTTAGCCCCGACTCTATTCAAGATGGAGACAAAAGTTTTGTAATTATGGATAACGCATTAAATTTTCGACAATTTGAGACCGATATTATGTGGATTCTATAGAAAGGAATAATTAGAAATGCAGGCTTCTTGTGCACACTGGATTTCGGACGCTGTAAATTGTCAGACAACATACCGTGCACATGGTGAAAGCTGTAATTTTTACTATCTGACCAAATGAAAAATCCCTGTAAACATTGACTAAACGAAAAAATGCACACAATTTGATACCAATTTTGAATAGATTTCTTTTACTGGAAAAAAGTTATAAACAAGTGAAGTATGACTGATCTCCAAGTTCAGGGCCGCATGAAAATTTCCTCAAATGAACGAACACATGAGCACATACCGTTGAATTTAGCCCCGACACTATTCAAGATGGAGACAAAAGTTTTGTAATTATGAATAACGCACGAAATTCTCGACAATTTGACACCGATATTATGTGGATTCTATAGAAAGGAATAATTAGAAATGCAGTCTTCTTGTGCACACTCGATTTCGGACGCTGTAAATTGACAGACGACATACCACGCACATGGTGAAAGCTGTAATTTTTACTATCTGACCAAATGAAAAATCCCTGTAAACATTGACTAAACGAAAAAATGCACACAATTTGATACCAATTTTGAATAGATTTCTTTTACTGGAAAAAAGTTATAAACAACTGAAGTATGACTGATATCCCAGTTTAAAGCCAAATGAAAATTTCCTCAAATGAACGAACACAAGAGCACATACCGTTGAATTTAGCCCCGACTCTATTCAAGATGGAGACAAAAGTTTTGTAATTATGGATAACGCACGAAATTTTCGACAATTTGAGACCGATATTATGTGGATTCTATAGAAAGGAATAATTAGAAATGCAGTCTTCTTGTGCACACTCGATTTCGGACGCTGTAAATTGTCAGACAACATACCGCGCACATGGTGAAAGCTGTAATCTTTACTATCTGACCAAATGAAAAATCCCTGTAAACATTGACTAAACGAAAAAATGCACACAATTTGATACCAATTTTGAATAGATTTCTTTGACTGGAAAAAAGTTATAAACAAGTGAAGTATGACTGATCTGCAAGTTCAGGGCCGCATGAAAATTTCCTCAAATGAACGAACACAAGAGCACATACCGTTGAATTTAGCCCCGACTCTATTCAAGATGGATACAAAAGTTTTGTAATTATGGATAACGCACGAAATTTTCGACAATTTGAGACCGATATTATGTGGATTCTATAGAAAGGAATAATTAGAAATGCAGTCTTCTTGTGCACACTGGATTTCGGACGCTGTAAATTGTCAGACAACATACCGTGCACATGGTGAAAGCTGTAATTTTTACTATCTGACCAAATGAAATTTCCCTGAAACATTCACTAAACGAAAAATGCACACAATTTGATAACAATTTTGAAAAGTTTACTTTTACTGGAAAAAAGTTATAAACAAGTGAAGTATGACTGATATCCCAGTTTAAAGCGAAATGAAAATTTTCTCAAATGAACGAACACCAGAGCACATACCGTTGAATTTAGCCCCGACTCTATTCAAGATGGAGACAAAAGTTTTGTAATTATGGATAACGCATTAAATTTTCGACAATTTGAGACCGATATTATGTGGATTCTATAGAAAGGAATAATTAGAAATGCAGGCTTCTTGTGCACACTGGATTTCGGACGCTGTAAATTGTCAGACAACATACCGTGCACATGGTGTAAGCTGTAATTTTTACTATCTGACCAAATGAAAAATCCCTGTAAACATTGACTAAACGAAAAAATGCACACAATTTGATACCAATTTTGAATAGATTTCTTTTACTGGAAAAAAGTTATAAACAAGTGAAGTATGACTGATCTCCAAGTTCAGGGCCGCATGAAAATTTCCTCAAATGAACGAACACAAGAGCACATACCGTTGAATTTAGCCCCGACACTATTCAAGATGGAGACAAAAGTTTTGTAATTATGAATAACGCACGAAATTCTCGACAATCTGACACCGATATTATGTGGATTCTATAGAAAGGAATAATTAGAAATGCAGTCTTCTTGTGCACACTCGATTTCGGACGCTGTAAATTGACAGACGACATACCACGCACATGGTGAAAGCTGTAATTTTTACTATCTGACCAAATGAAAAATCCCTGTAAACATTGACTAAACGAAAAAATGCACACAATTTGATACCAATTTTGAATAGATTTCTTTTACTGGAAAAAAGTTATGAACAAGTGAAGTATGACTGATATCCCAGTTTAAAGCCAAATGAAAATTTCCTCAAATGAACGAACACAAGAGCACATACCGTTGAATTTAGCCCCGACTCTATTCAAGATGGATACAAAAGTTTTGTAATTATGGATAACGCACGAAATTTTCGACAATTTGAGACCGATATTATGTGGATTCTATAGAAAGGAATAATTAGAAATGCAGTCTTCTTGTGCACACTGGATTTCGGACGCTGTAAATTGTCAGACAACATACCGTGCACATGGTGAAAGCTGTAATTTTTACTATCTGACCAAATGAAAAGTCCCTGTAAACATTCACTAAACGAAAAATGCACACAATTTGATAACAATTTTGAAAAGTTTACTTTTACTGGAAAAAAGTTATAAACAAGTGAAGTATGACTGATATCCCAGTTTAAAGCGAAATGAAAATTTTCTCAAATGAACGAACACCAGAGCACATACCGTTGAATTTAGCCCCGACTCTATTCAAGATGGAGACAAAAGTTTTGTAATTATGGATAACGCATTAAATTTTCGACAATTTGAGACCGATATTATGTGGATTCTATAGAAAGGAATAATTAGAAATGCAGGCTTCTTGTGCACACTGGATTTCGGACGCTGTAAATTGTCAGACAACATACCGTGCACATGGTGAAAGCTGTAATTTTTACTATCTGACCAAATGAAAAATCCCTGTAAACATTGACTAAACGAAAAAATGCACACAATTTGATACCAATTTTGAATAGATTTCTTTTACTGGAAAAAAGTTATAAACAAGTGAAGTATGACTGATCTCCAAGTTCAGGGCCGCATGAAAATTTCCTCAAATGAACGAACACAAGAGCACATACCGTTGAATTTAGCCCCGACACTATTCAAGATGGAGACAAAAGTTTTGTAATTATGAATAACGCACGAAATTCTCGACAATTTGACACCGATATTATGTGGATTCTATAGAAAGGAATAATTAGAAATGCAGTCTTCTTGTGCACACTCGATTTCGGACGCTGTAAATTGACAGACGACATACCACGCACATGGTGAAAGCTGTAATTTTTACTATCTGACCAAATGAAAAATCCCTGTAAACATTGACTAAACGAAAAAATGCACACAATTTGATACCAATTTTGAATAGATTTCTTTTACTGGAAAAAAGTTATAAACAAGTGAAGTATGACTGATATCCCAGTTTAAAGCCAAATGAAAATTTCCTCAAATGAACGAACACAAGAGCACATACCGTTGAATTTAGCCCCGACTCTATTCAAGATGGAGACAAAAGTTTTGTAATTATGGATAACGCACGAAATTTTCGACAATTTGAGACCGATATTATGTGGATTCTATAGAAAGGAATAATTAGAAATGCAGTCTTCTTGTGCACACTCGATTTCGGACGCTGTAAATTGTCAGACAACATACCGCGCACATGGTGAAAGCTGTAATCTTTACTATCTGACCAAATGAAAAATCCCTGTAAACATTGACTAAACGAAAAAATGCACACAATTTGATACCAATTTTGAATAGATTTCTTTGACTGGAAAAAAGTTATAAACAAGTGAAGTATGACTGATCTGCAAGTTCAGGGCCGCATGAAAATTTCCTCAAATGAACGAACACAAGAGCACATACCGTTGAATTTAGCCCCGACTCTATTCAAGATGGATACAAAAGTTTTGTAATTATGGATAACGCACGAAATTTTCGACAATTTGAGACCGATATTATGTGGATTCTATAGAAAGGAATAATTAGAAATACAGTCTTCTTGTGCACACTGGATTTCGGACGCTGTAAATTGTCAGACAACATACCGTGCACATGGTGAAAGCTGTAATTTTTACTATCTGACCAAATGAAAAATCCCTGTAAACATTGACTAAACGAAAAAATGCACACAATTTGTTACCAATTTTGAATAGATTTCTTTTACTGGAAAAAAGTTATAAACAAGTGAAGTATGACTGATCTCCAAGTTCAGGGCCGCATGAAAATTTCCTCAAATGAACGAACACAAGAGCACATACCGTTGAATTTAGCCCCGACACTATTCAATATGGAGACAAAAGTTTTGTAATTATGAATAACGCACGAAATTCTCGACAATTTGACACCGATATTATGTGGATTCTATAGAAAGGAATAATTAGAAATGCAGTCTTCTTGTGCACACTCGATTTCGGACGCTGTAAATTGACAGACGACATACCACGCACATGGTGAAAGCTGTAATTTTTACTATCTGACCAAATGAAAAATCCCTGTAAACATTGACTAAACGAAAAAATGCACACAATTTGATACCAATTTTGAATAGATTTCTTTTACTGGAAAAAAGTTATAAACAAGTGAAGTATGACTGATATCCCAGTTTAAAGCGAAATGAAAATTTCCTCAAATGAACGAACACAAGAGCACATACCGTTGAATTTAGCCCCGACTCTATTCAAGATGGAGACAAAAGTTTTGTAATTATGGATAACGCACGAAATTTTCGACAATTTGAGACCGATATTATGTGGATTCTATAGAAAGGAATAATTAGAAATGCAGTCTTCTTGTGCACACTGGATTTCGGACGCTGTAAATTGTCAGACAACATACCGCGCACATGGTGAAAGCTGTAATCTTTACTATCTGACCAAATGAAAAATCCCTGTAAACATTGACTAAACGAAAAAATGCACACAATTTGTTACCAATTTTGAATAGATTTCTTTTACTGGAAAAAAGTTATAAACAAGTGAAGTATGACTGATCTCCAAGTTCAGGGCCGCATGAAAATTTCCTCAAATGAACGAACACAAGAGCACATACCGTTGAATTTAGCCCCGACACTATTCAATATGGAGACAAAAGTTTTGTAATTATGAATAACGCACGAAATTCTCGACAATTTGACACCGATATTATGTGGATTCTATAGAAAGGAATAATTAGAAATGCAGTCTTCTTGTGCACACTCGATTTCGGACGCTGTAAATTGACAGACGACATACCACGCACATGGTGAAAGCTGTAATTTTTACTATCTGACCAAATGAAAAATCCCTGTAAACATTGACTAAACGAAAAAATGCACACAATTTGATACCAATTTTGAATAGATTTCTTTTACTGGAAAAAAGTTATAAACAAGTGAAGTATGACTGATATCCCAGTTTAAAGCGAAATGAAAATTTCCTCAAATGAACGAACACAAGAGCACATACCGTTGAATTTAGCCCCGACTCTATTCAAGATGGAGACAAAAGTTTTGTAATTATGGATAACGCACGAAATTTTCGACAATTTGAGACCGATATTATGTGGATTCTATAGAAAGGAATAATTAGAAATGCAGTCTTCTTGTGCACACTGGATTTCGGACGCTGTAAATTGTCAGACAACATACCGCGCACATGGTGAAAGCTGTAATCTTTACTATCTGACCAAATGAAAAATCCCTGTAAACATTGACTAAACGAAAAAATGCACACAATTTGATACCAATTTTGAATAGATTTCTTTTACTGGAAAAAAGTTATAAACAAGTGAAGTATGACTGATCTCCAAGTTCAGGGCCGCATGAAAATTTCCTCAAATGAACGAACACAAGAGCACATACCGTTGAATTTAGCCCCGACACTATTCAAGATGGAGACAAAAGTTTTGTAATTATGAATAACGCACGAAATTCTCGACAATTTGACACCGATATTATGTGGATTCTATAGAAAGGAATAATTAGAAATGCAGTCTTCTTGTGCACACTCGATTTCGGACGCTGTAAATTGACAGACGACATACCACGCACATGGTGAAAGCTGTAATTTTTACTATCTGACCAAATGAAAAATCCCTGTAAACATTGACTAAACGAAAAAATGCACACAATTTGATACCAATTTTGAATAGATTTCTTTTACTGGAAAAAAGTTATAAACAAGTGAAGTATGACTGATATCCCAGTTTAAAGCCAAATGAAAATTTCCTCAAATGAACGAACACAAGAGCACATACCGTTGAATTTAGCCCCGACTCTATTCAAGATGGAGACAAAAGTTTTGTAATTATGGATAACGCACGAAATTTTCGACAATTTGAGACCGATATTATGTGGATTCTATAGAAAGGAATAATTAGAAATGCAGTCTTCTTGTGCACACTCGATTTCGGACGCTGTAAATTGTCAGACAACATACCGCGCACATGGTGAAAGCTGTAATCTTTACTATCTGACCAAATGAAAAATCCCTGTAAACATTGACTAAACGAAAAAATGCACACAATTTGATACCAATTTTGAATAGATTTCTTTGACTGGAAAAAAGTTATAAACAAGTGAAGTATGACTGATCTGCAAGTTCAGGGCCGCATGAAAATTTCCTCAAATGAACGAACACAAGAGCACATACCGTTGAATTTAGCCCCGACTCAATTCAAGATGGATACAAAAGTTTTGTAATTATGGATAACGCACGAAATTTTCGACAATTTGAGACCGATATTATGTGGATTCTATAGAAAGGAATAATTAGAAATACAGTCTTCTTGTGCACACTGGATTTCGGACGCTGTAAATTGTCAGACAACATACCGTGCACATGGTGAAAGCTGTAATTTTTACTATCTGACCAAATGAAAAATCCCTGTAAACATTGACTAAACGAAAAAATGCACACAATTTGTTACCAATTTTGAATAGATTTCTTTTACTGGAAAAAAGTTATAAACAAGTGAAGTATGACTGATCTCCAAGTTCAGGGCCGCATGAAAATTTCCTCAAATGAACGAACACAAGAGCACATACCGTTGAATTTAGCCCCGACACTATTCAATATGGAGACAAAAGTTTTGTAATTATGAATAACGCACGAAATTCTCGACAATTTGACACCGATATTATGTGGATTCTATAGAAAGGAATAATTAGAAATGCAGTCTTCTTGTGCACACTCGATTTCGGACGCTGTAAATTGACAGACGACATACCACGCACATGGTGAAAGCTGTAATTTTTACTATCTGACCAAATGAAAAATCCCTGTAAACATTGACTAAACGAAAAAATGCACACAATTTGATACCAATTTTGAATAGATTTCTTTTACTGGAAAAAAGTTATAAACAAGTGAAGTATGACTGATATCCCAGTTTAAAGCGAAATGAAAATTTCCTCAAATGAACGAACACAAGAGCACATACCGTTGAATTTAGCCCCGACTCTATTCAAGATGGAGACAAAAGTTTTGTAATTATGGATAACGCACGAAATTTTCGACAATTTGAGACCGATATTATGTGGATTCTATAGAAAGGAATAATTAGAAATGCAGTCTTCTTGTGCACACTGGATTTCGGACGCTGTAAATTGTCAGACAACATACCGCGCACATGGTGAAAGCTGTAATCTTTACTATCTGACCAAATGAAAAATCCCTGTAAACATTGACTAAACGAAAAAATGCACACAATTTGTTACCAATTTTGAATAGATTTCTTTTACTGGAAAAAAGTTATAAACAAGTGAAGTATGACTGATCTCCAAGTTCAGGGCCGCATGAAAATTTCCTCAAATGAACGAACACAAGAGCACATACCGTTGAATTTAGCCCCGACACTATTCAATATGGAGACAAAAGTTTTGTAATTATGAATAACGCACGAAATTCTCGACAATTTGACACCGATATTATGTGGATTCTATAGAAAGGAATAATTAGAAATGCAGTCTTCTTGTGCACACTCGATTTCGGACGCTGTAAATTGTCAGACAACATACCGTGCACATGGTGAAAGCTGTAATTTTTACTATCTGACCAAATGAAAAATCCCTGTAAACATTGACTAAACGAAAAAATGCACACAATTTGATACCAATTTTGAATAGATTTCTTTTACTGGAAAAAAGTTATAAACAAGTGAAGTATGACTGATATCCCAGTTTAAAGCGAAATGAAAATTTCCTCAAATGAACGAACACAAGAGCACATACCGTTGAATTTAGCCCCGACTCTATTCAAGATGGAGACAAAAGTTTTGTAATTATGGATAACGCACGAAATTTTCGACAATTTGAGACCGATATTATGTGGATTCTATAGAAAGGAATAATTAGAAATGCAGTCTTCTTGTGCACACTGGATTTCGGACGCTGTAAATTGTCAGACAACATACCGCGCACATGGTGAAAGCTGTAATCTTTACTATCTGACCAAATGAAAAATCCCTGTAAACATTGACTAAACGAAAAAATGCACACAATTTGATACCAATTTTGAATAGATTTCTTTTACTGGAAAAAAGTTATAAACAAGTGAAGTATGACTGATCTCCAAGTTCAGGGCCGCATGAAAATTTCCTCAAATGAACGAACACAAGAGCACATACCGTTGAATTTAGCCCCGACACTATTCAAGATGGAGACAAAAGTTTTGTAATTATGAATAACGGACGAAATTCTTGACAATTTGACACCGATATTATGTGGATTCTATAGAAAGGAATAATTAGAAATGCAGTCTTCTTGTGCACACTCGATTTCGGACGCTGTAAATTGACAGACGACATACCACGCACATGGTGAAAGCTGTAATTTTTACTATCTGACCAAATGAAAAATCCCTGTAAACATTGACTAAACGAAAAAATGCACACAATTTGATACCAATTTTGAATAGATTTCTTTTACTGGAAAAAAGTTATAAACAAGTGAAGTATGACTGATATCCCAGTTTAAAGCGAAATGAAAATTTCCTCAAATGAACGAACACAAGAGCACATACCGTTGAATTTAGCCCCGACTCTATTCAAGATGGAGACAAAAGTTTTGTAATTATGGATAACGCACGAAATTTTCGACAATTTGAGACCGATATTATGTGGATTCTATAGAAAGGAATAATTAGAAATGCAGTCTTCTTGTGCACACTCGATTTCGGACGCTGTAAATTGTCAGACAACATACCGCGCACATGGTGAAAGCTGTAATCTTTACTATCTGACCAAATGAAAAATCCCTGTAAACATTGACTAAACGAAAAAATGCACACAATTTGATACCAATTTTGAATAGATTTCTTTTACTGGAAAAAAGTTATAAACAAGTGAAGTATGACTGATCTCCAAGTTCAGGGCCGCATGAAAATTTCCTCAAATGAACGAACACAAGAGCACATACCGTTGAATTTAGCCCCGACACTATTCAAGATGGAGACAAAAGTTTTGTAATTATGAATAACGCACGAAATTCTCGACAATTTGACACCGATATTATGTGGATTCTATAGAAAGGAATAATTAGAAATGCAGTCTTATTGTGCACACTCGATTTCGGACGCTGTAAATTGACAGACGACATACCACGCACATGGTGAAAGCTGTAATTTTTACTATCTGACCAAATGAAAAATCCCTGTAAACATTGACTAAACGAAAGAATGCACACAATTTGATACCAATTTTGAATAGATTTCTTTTACTGGAAAAAAGTTATAAACAAGTGAAGTATGACTGATATCCCAGTTTAAAGCGAAATGAAAATTTCCTCAAATGAACGAACACAAGAGCACATACCGTTGAATTTAGCCCCGACTCTATTCAAGATGGAGACAAAAGTTTTGTAATTATGGATAACGCACGAAATTTTCGACAATTTGAGACCGATATTATGTGGATTCTATAGAAAGGAATAATTAGAAATGCAGTCTTCTTGTGCACACTCGATTTCGGACGCTGTAAATTGTCAGACAACATACCGCGCACATGGTGAAAGCTGTAATCTTTACTATCTGACCAAATGAAAAATCCCTGTAAACATTGACTAAACGAAAAAATGCACACAATTTGATACCAATTTTGAATAGATTTCTTTTACTGGAAAAAAGTTATAAACAAGTGAAGTATGACTGATCTCCAAGTTCAGGGCCGCATGAAAATTTCCTCAAATGAACGAACACAAGAGCACATACCGTTGAATTTAGCCCCGACTCTATTCAAGATGGAGACAAAAGTTTTGTAATTATGGATAACGCACGAAATTTTCGACAATTTGAGACCGATATTATGTGGATTCTATAGAAAGGAATAATTAGAAATGCAGTCTTCTTGTGCACACTGGATTTCGGACGCTGTAAATTGTCAGACAACATACCGTGCACATGGTGAAAGCTGTAATTTTTACTATCTGACCAAATGAAAAATCCCTGTAAACATTGACTAAACGAAAAAATGCACACAATTTGATACCAATTTTGAATAGATTTCTTTTACTGGAAAAAAGTTATAAACAAGTGAAGTATGACTGATCTCCAAGTTCAGGGCCGCATGAAAATTTCCTCAAATGAACGAACACAAGAGCACATACCGTTGAATTTAGCCCCGACACTATTCAAGATGGAGACAAAAGTTTTGTAATTATGAATAACGGACGAAATTCTCGACAATTTGACACCGATAATATGTGGATTCTATAGAAAGGAATAATTAGAAATGCAGTCTTCTTGTGCACACTCGATTTCGGACGCTGTAAATTGACAGATGACATACCACGCACATGGTGAAAGCTGTAATTTTTACTATCTGACCAAATGAAAAATCCCTGTAAACATTGACTAAACGAAAAAATGCACACAATTTGATACCAATTTTGAATAGATTTCTTTGACTGGAAAAAAGTTATAAACAAGTGAAGTATGACTGATCTGCAAGTTCAGGGCCGCATGAAAATTTCCTCAAATGAACGAACACAAGAGCACATACCGTTGAATTTAGCCCCGACTCTATTCAAGATGGATACAAAAGTTTTGTAATTATGGATAACGCACGAAATTTTCGACAATTTGAGACCGATATTATGTGGATTCTATAGAAAGGAATAATTAGAAATACAGTCTTCTTGTGCACACTGGATTTCGGACGCTGTAAATTGTCAGACAACATACCGTGCACATGGTGAAAGCTGTAATTTTTACTATCTGACCAAATGAAAAATCCCTGTAAACATTGACTAAACGAAAAAATGCACACAATTTGATACCAATTTTGAATAGATTTCTTTTACTGGAAAAAAGTTATAAACAAGTGAAGTATGACTGATCTCCAAGTTCAGGGCCGCATGAAAATTTCCTCAAATGAACGAACACAAGAGCACATACCGTTGAATTTAGCCCCGACTCTATTCAAGATGGAGACAAAAGTTTTGTAATTATGGATAACGCACGAAATTTTCGACAATTTGAGACCGATATTATGTGGATTCTATAGAAAGGAATAATTAGAAATGCAGTCTTCTTGTGCACACTGGATTTCGGACGCTGTAAATTGTCAGACAACATACCGTGCACATGGTGAAAGCTGTAATTTTTACTATCTGACCAAATGAAAAATCCCTGTAAACATTGACTAAACGAAAAAATGCACACAATTTGATACCAATTTTGAATAGATTTCTTTTACTGGAAAAAAGTTATAAACAAGTGAAGTATGACTGATCTCCAAGTTCAGGGCCGCATGAAAATTTCCTCAAATGAACGAACACAAGAGCACATACCGTTGAATTTAGCCCCGACACTATTCAAGATGGAGACAAAAGTTTTGTAATTATGAATAACGGACGAAATTCTCGACAATTTGACACCGATAATATGTGGATTCTATAGAAAGGAATAATTAGAAATGCAGTCTTCTTGTGCACACTCGATTTCGGACGCTGTAAATTGACAGACGACATACCACGCACATGGTGAAAGCTGTAATTTTTACTATCTGACCAAATGAAAAATCCCTGTAAACATTGATTAACGAAAAAATGCACACAATTTGATACCAATTTTGAATAGATTTCTTTGACTGGAAAAAAGTTATAAACAAGTGAAGTATGACTGATCTGCAAGTTCAGGGCCGCATGAAAATTTCCTCAAATGAACGAACACAAGAGCACATACCGTTGAATTTAGCCCCGACTCTATTCAAGATGGATACAAAAGTTTTGTAATTATGGATAACGCACGAAATTTTCGACAATTTGAGACCGATATTATGTGGATTCTATAGAAAGGAATAATTAGAAATACAGTCTTCTTGTGCACACTGGATTTCGGACGCTGTAAATTGTCAGACAACATACCGTGCACATGGTGAAAGCTGTAATTTTTACTATCTGACCAAATGAAAAATCCCTGTAAACATTGACTAAACGAAAAAATGCACACAATTTGATACCAATTTTGAATAGATTTCTTTTACTGGAAAAAAGTTATAAACAAGTGAAGTATGACTGATCTCCAAGTTCAGGGCCGCATGAAAATTTCCTCAAATGAACGAACACAAGAGCACATACCGTTGAATTTAGCCCCGACACTATTCAATATGGAGACAAAAGTTTTGTAATTATGAATAACGCACGAAATTCTCGACAATTTGACACCGATATTATGTGGATTCTATAGAAAGGAATAATTAGAAATGCAGTCTTCTTGTGCACACTCGATTTCGGACGCTGTAAATTGTCAGACAACATACCGTGCACATGGTGAAAGCTGTAATTTTTACTATCTGACCAAATGAAAAATCCCTGTAAACATTGACTAAACGAAAAAATGCACACAATTTGATACCAATTTTGAATAGATTTCTTTTACTGGAAAAAAGTTATAAACAAGTGAAGTATGACTGATCTCCAAGTTCAGGGCCGCATGAAAATTTCCTCAAATGAACGAACACAAGAGCACATACCGTTGAATTTAGCCCCGACACTATTCAATATGGAGACAAAAGTTTTGTAATTATGAATAACGCACGAAATTCTCGACAATTTGACACCGATATTATGTGGATTCTATAGAAAGGAATAATTAGAAATGCAGTCTTCTTGTGCACACTCGATTTCGGACGCTGTAAATTGACAGACGACATACCACGCACATGGTGAAAGCTGTAATTTTTACTATCTGACCAAATGAAAAATCCCTGTAAACATTGACTAAACGAAAAAATGCACACAATTTGATACCAATTTTGAATAGATTTCTTTTACTGGAAAAAAGTTATAAACAAGTGAAGTATGACTGATATCCCAGTTTAAAGCGAAATGAAAATTTCCTCAAATGAACGAACACAAGAGCACATACCGTTGAATTTAGCCCCGACTCTATTCAAGATGGAGACAAAAGTTTTGTAATTATGGATAACGCACGAAATTTTCGACAATTTGAGACCGATATTATGTGGATTCTATAGAAAGGAATAATTAGAAATGCAGTCTTCTTGTGCACACTGGATTTCGGACGCTGTAAATTGTCAGACAACATACCGCGCACATGGTGAAAGCTGTAATCTTTACTATCTGACCAAATGAAAAATCCCTGTAAACATTGACTAAACGAAAAAATGCACACAATTTGATACCAATTTTGAATAGATTTCTTTTACTGGAAAAAAGTTATAAACAAGTGAAGTATGACTGATCTCCAAGTTCAGGGCCGCATGAAAATTTCCTCAAATGAACGAACACAAGAGCACATACCGTTGAATTTAGCCCCGACACTATTCAAGATGGAGACAAAAGTTTTGTAATTATGAATAACGGACGAAATTCTCGACAATTTGACACCGATATTATGTGGATTCTATAGAAAGGAATAATTAGAAATGCAGTCTTCTTGTGCACACTCGATTTCGGACGCTGTAAATTGACAGACGACATACCACGCACATGGTGAAAGCTGTAATTTTTACCCTCTGACCAAATGAAAAATCCCTGTAAACATTGACTAAACGAAAAAATGCACACAATTTGATACCAATTTTGAATAGATTTCTTTTACTGGAAAAAAGTTATAAACAAGTGAAGTATGACTGATATCCCAGTTTAAAGCGAAATGAAAATTTCCTCAAATGAACGAACACAAGAGCACATACCGTTGAATTTAGCCCCGACTCTATTCAAGATGGAGACAAAAGTTTTGTAATTATGGATAACGCACGAAATTTTCGACAATTTGAGACCGATATTATGTGGATTCTATAGAAAGGAATAATTAGAAATGCAGTCTTCTTGTGCACACTCGATTTCGGACGCTGTAAATTGTCAGACAACATACCGCGCACATGGTGAAAGCTGTAATCTTTACTATCTGACCAAATGAAAAATCCCTGTAAACATTGACTAAACGAAAAAATGCACACAATTTGATACCAATTTTGAATAGATTTCTTTTACTGGAAAAAAGTTATAAACAAGTGAAGTATGACTGATCTCCAAGTTCAGGGCCGCATGAAAATTTCCTCAAATGAACGAACACAAGAGCACATACCGTTGAATTTAGCCCCGACACTATTCAAGATGGAGACAAAAGTTTTGTAATTATGAATAACGCACGAAATTCTCGACAATTTGACACCGATATTATGTGGATTCTATAGAAAGGAATAATTAGAAATGCAGTCTTCTTGTGCACACTCGATTTCGGACGCTGTAAATTGACAGACGACATACCACGCACATGGTGAAAGCTGTAATTTTTACTATCTGACCAAATGAAAAATCCCTGTAAACATTGACTAAACGAAAAAATGCACACAATTTGATACCAATTTTGAATAGATTTCTTTTACTGGAAAAAAGTTATAAACAAGTGAAGTATGACTGATATCCCAGTTTAAAGCGAAATGAAAATTTCCTCAAATGAACGAACACAAGAGCACATACCGTTGAATTTAGCCCCGACTCTATTCAAGATGGAGACAAAAGTTTTGTAATTATGGATAACGCACGAAATTTTCGACAATTTGAGACCGATATTATGTGGATTCTATAGAAAGGAATAATTAGAAATGCAGTCTTCTTGTGCACACTCGATTTCGGACGCTGTAAATTGTCAGACAACATACCGCGCACATGGTGAAAGCTGTAATCTTTACTATCTGACCAAATGAAAAATCCCTGTAAACATTGACTAAACGAAAAAATGCACACAATTTGATACCAATTTTGAATAGATTTCTTTTACTGGAAAAAAGTTATAAACAAGTGAAGTATGACTGATCTCCAAGTTCAGGGCCGCATGAAAATTTCCTCAAATGAACGAACACAAGAGCACATACCGTTGAATTTAGCCCCGACTCTATTCAAGATGGAGACAAAAGTTTTGTAATTATGGATAACGCACGAAATTTTCGACAATTTGAGACCGATATTATGTGGATTCTATAGAAAGGAATAATTAGAAATGCAGTCTTCTTGTGCACACTGGATTTCGGACGCTGTAAATTGTCAGACAACATACCGTGCACATGGTGAAAGCTGTAATTTTTACTATCTGACCAAATGAAAAATCCCTGTAAACATTGACTAAACGAAAAAATGCACACAATTTGATACCAATTTTGAATAGATTTCTTTTACTGGAAAAAAGTTATAAACAAGTGAAGTATGACTGATCTCCAAGTTCAGGGCCGCATGAAAATTTCCTCAAATGAACGAACACAAGAGCACATACCGTTGAATTTAGCCCCGACACTATTCAAGATGGAGACAAAAGTTTTGTAATTATGAATAACGGACGAAATTCTCGACAATTTGACACCGATAATATGTGGATTCTATAGAAAGGAATAATTAGAAATGCAGTCTTCTTGTGCACACTCGATTTCGGACGCTGTAAATTGACAGACGACATACCACGCACATGGTGAAAGCTGTAATTTTTACTATCTGACCAAATGAAAAATCCCTGTAAACATTGACTAAACGAAAAAATGCACACAATTTGATACCAATTTTGAATAGATTTCTTTTACTGGAAAAAAGTTATAAACAAGTGAAGTATGACTGATATCCCAGTTTAAAGCGAAATGAAAATTTCCTCAAATGAACGAACACAAGAGCACATACCGTTGAATTTAGCCCCGACTCTATTCAAGATGGAGACAAAAGTTTTGTAATTATGGATAACGCACGAAATTTTCGACAATTTGAGACCGATATTATGTGGATTCTATAGAAAGGAATAATTAGAAATGCAGTCTTCTTGTGCACACTCGATTTCGGACGCTGTAAATTGTCAGACAACATACCGCGCACATGGTGAAAGCTGTAATCTTTACTATCTGACCAAATGAAAAATCCCTGTAAACATTGACTAAACGAAAAAATGCACACAATTTGATACCAATTTTGAATAGATTTCTTTTACTGGAAAAAAGTTATAAACAAGTGAAGTATGACTGATCTCCAAGTTCAGGGCCGCATGAAAATTTCCTCAAATGAACGAACACAAGAGCACATACCGTTGAATTTAGCCCCGACTCTATTCAAGATGGAGACAAAAGTTTTGTAATTATGGATAACGCACGAAATTTTCGACAATTTGAGACCGATATTATGTGGATTCTATAGAAAGGAATAATTAGAAATGCAGTCTTCTTGTGCACACTGGATTTCGGACGCTGTAAATTGTCAGACAACATACCGCGCACATGGTGAAAGCTGTAATCTTTACTATCTGACCAAATGAAAAATCCCTGTAAACATTGACTAAACGAAAAAATGCACACAATTTGATACCAATTTTGAATAGATTTCTTTTACTGGAAAAAAGTTATAAACAAGTGAAGTATGACTGATCTCCAAGTTCAGGGCCGCATGAAAATTTCCTCAAATGAACGAACACAAGAGCACATACCGTTGAATTTAGCCCCGACACTATTCAAGATGGAGACAAAAGTTTTGTAATTATGAATAACGGACGAAATTCTCGACAATTTGACACCGATATTATGTGGATTCTATAGAAAGGAATAATTAGAAATGCAGTCTTCTTGTGCACACTCGATTTCGGACGCTGTAAATTGACAGACGACATACCACGCACATGGTGAAAGCTGTAATTTTTACCCTCTGACCAAATGAAAAATCCCTGTAAACATTGACTAAACGAAAAAATGCACACAATTTGATACCAATTTTGAATAGATTTCTTTTACTGGAAAAAAGTTATAAACAAGTGAAGTATGACTGATATCCCAGTTTAAAGCGAAATGAAAATTTCCTCAAATGAACGAACACAAGAGCACATACCGTTGAATTTAGCCCCGACTCTATTCAAGATGGAGACAAAAGTTTTGTAATTATGGATAACGCACGAAATTTTCGACAATTTGAGACCGATATTATGTGGATTCTATAGAAAGGAATAATTAGAAATGCAGTCTTCTTGTGCACACTCGATTTCGGACGCTGTAAATTGTCAGACAACATACCGCGCACATGGTGAAAGCTGTAATCTTTACTATCTGACCAAATGAAAAATCCCTGTAAACATTGACTAAACGAAAAAATGCACACAATTTGATACCAATTTTGAATAGATTTCTTTTACTGGAAAAAAGTTATAAACAAGTGAAGTATGACTGATCTCCAAGTTCAGGGCCGCATGAAAATTTCCTCAAATGAACGAACACAAGAGCACATACCGTTGAATTTAGCCCCGACACTATTCAAGATGGAGACAAAAGTTTTGTAATTATGAATAACGCACGAAATTCTCGACAATTTGACACCGATATTATGTGGATTCTATAGAAAGGAATAATTAGAAATGCAGTCTTCTTGTGCACACTCGATTTCGGACGCTGTAAATTGACAGACGACATACCACGCACATGGTGAAAGCTGTAATTTTTACTATCTGACCAAATGAAAAATCCCTGTAAACATTGACTAAACGAAAAAATGCACACAATTTGATACCAATTTTGAATAGATTTCTTTTACTGGAAAAAAGTTATAAACAAGTGAAGTATGACTGATATCCCAGTTTAAAGCGAAATGAAAATTTCCTCAAATGAACGAACACAAGAGCACATACCGTTGAATTTAGCCCCGACTCTATTCAAGATGGAGACAAAAGTTTTGTAATTATGGATAACGCACGAAATTTTCGACAATTTGAGACCGATATTATGTGGATTCTATAGAAAGGAATAATTAGAAATGCAGTCTTCTTGTGCACACTCGATTTCGGACGCTGTAAATTGTCAGACAACATACCGCGCACATGGTGAAAGCTGTAATCTTTACTATCTGACCAAATGAAAAATCCCTGTAAACATTGACTAAACGAAAAAATGCACACAATTTGATACCAATTTTGAATAGATTTCTTTTACTGGAAAAAAGTTATAAACAAGTGAAGTATGACTGATCTCCAAGTTCAGGGCCGCATGAAAATTTCCTCAAATGAACGAACACAAGAGCACATACCGTTGAATTTAGCCCCGACTCTATTCAAGATGGAGACAAAAGTTTTGTAATTATGGATAACGCACGAAATTTTCGACAATTTGAGACCGATATTATGTGGATTCTATAGAAAGGAATAATTAGAAATGCAGTCTTCTTGTGCACACTGGATTTCGGACGCTGTAAATTGTCAGACAACATACCGTGCACATGGTGAAAGCTGTAATTTTTACTATCTGACCAAATGAAAAATCCCTGTAAACATTGACTAAACGAAAAAATGCACACAATTTGATACCAATTTTGAATAGATTTCTTTTACTGGAAAAAAGTTATAAACAAGTGAAGTATGACTGATCTCCAAGTTCAGGGCCGCATGAAAATTTCCTCAAATGAACGAACACAAGAGCACATACCGTTGAATTTAGCCCCGACACTATTCAAGATGGAGACAAAAGTTTTGTAATTATGAATAACGGACGAAATTCTCGACAATTTGACACCGATAATATGTGGATTCTATAGAAAGGAATAATTAGAAATGCAGTCTTCTTGTGCACACTCGATTTCGGACGCTGTAAATTGACAGACGACATACCACGCACATGGTGAAAGCTGTAATTTTTACTATCTGACCAAATGAAAAATCCCTGTAAACATTGACTAAACGAAAAAATGCACACAATTTGATACCAATTTTGAATAGATTTCTTTTACTGGAAAAAAGTTATAAACAAGTGAAGTATGACTGATATCCCAGTTTAAAGCGAAATGAAAATTTCCTCAAATGAACGAACACAAGAGCACATACCGTTGAATTTAGCCCCGACTCTATTCAAGATGGAGACAAAAGTTTTGTAATTATGGATAACGCACGAAATTTTCGACAATTTGAGACCGATATTATGTGGATTCTATAGAAAGGAATAATTAGAAATGCAGTCTTCTTGTGCACACTCGATTTCGGACGCTGTAAATTGTCAGACAACATACCGCGCACATGGTGAAAGCTGTAATCTTTACTATCTGACCAAATGAAAAATCCCTGTAAACATTGACTAAACGAAAAAATGCACACAATTTGATACCAATTTTGAATAGATTTCTTTTACTGGAAAAAAGTTATAAACAAGTGAAGTATGACTGATCTCCAAGTTCAGGGCCGCATGAAAATTTCCTCAAATGAACGAACACAAGAGCACATACCGTTGAATTTAGCCCCGACTCTATTCAAGATGGAGACAAAAGTTTTGTAATTATGGATAACGCACGAAATTTTCGACAATTTGAGACCGATATTATGTGGATTCTATAGAAAGGAATAATTAGAAATGCAGTCTTCTTGTGCACACTGGATTTCGGACGCTGTAAATTGTCAGACAACATACCGTGCACATGGTGAAAGCTGTAATTTTTACTATCTGACCAAATGAAAAATCCCTGTAAACATTCACTAAACGAAAAATGCACACAATTTGATAACAATTTTGAAAAGTTTACTTTTACTGGAAAAAAGTTATAAACAAGTGAAGTATGACTGATATCCCAGTTTAAAGCGAAATGAAAATTTTCTCAAATGAGACGAACACAAGAGCACATACCGTTGAATTTAGCCCCGACTCTATTCAAGATGGAGACAAAAGTTTTGTAATTATGGATAACGCATTAAATTTTCGACAATTTGAGACCGATATTATGTGGATTCTATAGAAAGGAATAATTAGAAATGCAGTCTTCTTGTGCACACTGGATTTCGGACGCTGTAAATTGTCAGACAACATACCGTGCACATGGTGAAAGCTGTAATTTTTACTATCTGACCAAATGAAAAATCCCTGTAAACATTGACTAAACGAAAAAATGCACACAATTTGATACCAATTTTGAATAGATTTCTTTTACTGGAAAAAAGTTATAAACAAGTGAAGTATGACTGATCTCCAAGTTCAGGGCCGCATGAAAATTTCCTCAAATGAACGAACACAAGAGCACATACCGTTGAATTTAGCCCCGACACTATTCAAGATGGAGACAAAAGTTTTGTAATTATGAATAACGGACGAAATTCTCGACAATTTGACACCGATATTATGTGGATTCTATAGAAAGGAATAATTAGAAATGCAGTCTTCTTGTGCACACTCGATTTCGGACGCTGTAAATTGACAGACGACATACCACGCACATGGTGAAAGCTGTAATTTTTACTATCTGACCAAATGAAAAATCCCTGTAAACATTGACTAAACGAAAAAATGCACACAATTTGATACCAATTTTGAATAGATTTCTTTTACTGGAAAAAAGTTATAAACAAGTGAAGTATGACTGATATCCCAGTTTAAAGCCAAATGAAAATTTCCTCAAATGAACGAACACAAGAGCACATACCGTTGAATTTAGCCCCGACTCTATTCAAGATGGAGACAAAAGTTTTGTAATTATGGATAACGCACGAAATTTTCGACAATTTGTGACCGATATTATGTGGATTCTATAGAAAGGAATAATTAGAAATGCAGTCTTCTTGTGCACACTCGATTTCGGACGCTGTAAATTGTCAGACAACATACCGCGCACATGGTGAAAGCTGTAATCTTTACTATCTGACCAAATGAAAAATCCCTGTAAACATTGACTAAACGAAAAAATGCACACAATTTGATACCAATTTTGAATAGATTTCTTTTACTGGAAAAAAGTTATAAACAAGTGAAGTATGACTGATCTCCAAGTTCAGGGCCGCATGAAAATTTCCTCAAATGAACGAACACAAGAGCACATACCGTTGAATTTAGCCCCGACTCTATTCAAGATGGAGACAAAAGTTTTGTAATTATGGATAACGCACGAAATTTTCGACAATTTGAGACCGATATTATGTGGATTCTATAGAAAGGAATAATTAGAAATGCAGTCTTCTTGTGCACACTGGATTTCGGACGCTGTAAATTGTCAGACAACATACCGTGCACATGGTGAAAGCTGTAATTTTTACTATCTGACCAAATGAAAAATCCCTGTAAACATTCACTAAACGAAAAATGCACACAATTTGATAACAATTTTGAAAAGTTTACTTTTACTGGAAAAAAGTTATAAACAAGTGAAGTATGACTGATATCCCAGTTTAAAGCGAAATGAAAATTTTCTCAAATGAGACGAACACAAGAGCACATACCGTTGAATTTAGCCCCGACTCTATTCAAGATGGAGACAAAAGTTTTGTAATTATGGATAACGCATTAAATTTTCGACAATTTGAGACCGATATTATGTGGATTCTATAGAAAGGAATAATTAGAAATGCAGTCTTCTTGTGCACACTGGATTTCGGACGCTGTAAATTGTCAGACAACATACCGTGCACATGGTGAAAGCTGTAATTTTTACTATCTGACCAAATGAAAAATCCCTGTAAACATTGACTAAACGAAAAAATGCACACAATTTGATACCAATTTTGAATAGATTTCTTTTACTGGAAAAAAGTTATAAACAAGTGAAGTATGACTGATCTCCAAGTTCAGGGCCGCATGAAAATTTCCTCAAATGAACGAACACAAGAGCACATACCGTTGAATTTAGCCCCGACACTATTCAAGATGGAGACAAAAGTTTTGTAATTATGAATAACGGACGAAATTCTCGACAATTTGACACCGATATTATGTGGATTCTATAGAAAGGAATAATTAGAAATGCAGTCTTCTTGTGCACACTCGATTTCGGACGCTGTAAATTGACAGACGACATACCACGCACATGGTGAAAGCTGTAATTTTTACTATCTGACCAAATGAAAAATCCCTGTAAACATTGACTAAACGAAAAAATGCACACAATTTGATACCAATTTTGAATAGATTTCTTTTACTGGAAAAAAGTTATAAACAAGTGAAGTATGACTGATATCCCAGTTTAAAGCCAAATGAAAATTTCCTCAAATGAACGAACACAAGAGCACATACCGTTGAATTTAGCCCCGACTCTATTCAAGATGGAGACAAAAGTTTTGTAATTATGGATAACGCACGAAATTTTCGACAATTTGAGACCGATATTATGTGGATTCTATAGAAAGGAATAATTAGAAATGCAGTCTTCTTGTGCACACTCGATTTCGGACGCTGTAAATTGTCAGACAACATACCGCGCACATGGTGAAAGCTGTAATCTTTACTATCTGACCAAATGAAAAATCCCTGTAAACATTCACTAAACGAAAAATGCACACAATTTGATAACAATTTTGAAAAGTTTACTTTTACTGGAAAAAAGTTATAAACAAGTGAAGTATGACTGATATCCCAGTTTAAAGCGAAATGAAAATTTTCTCAAATGAACGAACACAAGAGCACATACCGTTGAATTTAGCCCCGACTCTATTCAAGATGGAGACAAAAGTTTTGTAATTATGGATAACGCATTAAATTTTCGACAATTTGAGACCGATATTATGTGGATTCTATAGAAAGGAATAATTAGAAATGCAGTCTTCTTGTGCACACTGGATTTCGGACGCTGTAAATTGTCAGACAAAATACCGTGCACATGGTGAAAGCTGTAATTTTTACTATCTGACCAAATGAAAAATCCCTGTAAACATTGACTAAACGAAAAAATGCACACAATTTGATACCAATTTTGAATAGATTTCTTTTACTGGAAAAAAGTTATAAACAAGTGAAGTATGACTGATCTCCAAGTTCAGGGCCGCATGAAAATTTCCTCAAATGAACGAACACAAGAGCACATACCGTTGAATTTAGCCCCGACACTATTCAAGATGGAGACAAAAGTTTTGTAATTATGAATAACGGACGAAATTCTCGACAATTTGACACCGATATTATGTGGATTCTATAGAAAGGAATAATTAGAAATGCAGTCTTCTTGTGCACATTCGATTTCGGACGCTGTAAATTGACAGACGACATACCACGCACATGGTGAAAGCTGTAATTTTTACTATCTGACCAAATGAAAAATCCCTGTAAACATTGACTAAACGAAAAAATGCACACAATTTGATACCAATTTTGAATAGATTTCTTTTACTGGAAAAAAGTTATAAACAAGTGAAGTATGACTGATATCCCAGTTTAAAGCCAAATGAAAATTTCCTCAAATGAACGAACACAAGAGCACATACCGTTGAATTTAGCCCCGACTCTATTCAAGATGGAGACAAAAGTTTTGTAATTATGGATAACGCACGAAATTTTCGACAATTTGAGACCGATATTATGTGGATTCTATAGAAAGGAATAATTAGAAATGCAGTCTTCTTGTGCACACTCGATTTCGGACGCTGTAAATTGTCAGACAACATACCGCGCACATGGTGAAAGCTGTAATCTTTACTATCTGACCAAATGAAAAATCCCTGTAAACATTGACTAAACGAAAAAATGCACACAATTTGATACCAATTTTGAATAGATTTCTTTTACTGGAAAAAAGTTATAAACAAGTGAAGTATGACTGATCTGCAAGTTCAGGGCCGCATGAAAATTTCCTCAAATGAACGAACACAAGAGCACATACCGTTGAATTTAGCCCCGACTCTATTCAAGATGGATACAAAAGTTTTGTAATTATGGATAACGCACGAAGTTTTCGACAATTTGAGACCGATATTATGTGGATTCTATAGAAAGGAATAATTAGAAATGCAGTCTTCTTGTGCACACTCGATTTCGGACGCTGTAAATTGACAGACGACATACCACGCACATGGTGAAAGCTGTAATTTTTACTATCTGACCAAATGAAAAATCCCTGTAAACATTGACTAAACGAAAAAATGCACATAATTTGATACCAATTTTGAATAGATTTCTTTTACTGGAAAAAAGTTATAAACAAGTGAAGTATGACTGATATCCCAGTTTAAAGCGAAATGAAAATTTCCTCAAATGAACGAACACAAGAGCACATACCGTTGAATTTAGCCCCGACTCTATTCAAGATGGAGACAAAAGTTTTGTAATTATGGATAACGCACGAAATTTTCGACAATTTGAGACCGATATTATGTGGATTCTATAGAAAGGAATAATTAGAAATGCAGTCTTCTTGTGCACTCTCGATTTCGGACGCTGTAAATTGTCAGACAACATACCGCGCACATGGTGAAAGCTGTAATCTTTACTATCTGACCAAATGAAAAATCCCTGTAAACATTGACTAAACGAAAAAATGCACACAATTTGATACCAATTTTGAATAGATTTCTTTTACTGGATAAAAGTTATAAACAAGTGAAGTATGACTGATCTCCAAGTTCAGGGCCGCATGAAAATTTCCTCAAATGAACGAACACAAGAGCACATACCGTTGAATTTAGCCCCGACTCTATTCAAGATGGAGACAAAAGTTTTGTAATTATGGATAACGCACGAAATTTTCGACAATTTGAGACCGATATTATGTGGATTCTATAGAAAGGAATAATTAGAAATGCAGTCTTCTTGTGCACACTCGATTTCGGACGCTGTAAATTGTCAGACAACATACCGTGCACATGGTGAAAGCTGTAATTTTTACTATCTGACCAAATGAAAAATCCCTGTAAACATTGACTAAACGAAAAATGCACACAATTTGATAACAATTTTGAAAAGTCTACTTTTACTGGAAAAAAGTTATAAACAAGTGAAGTATGACTGATATCCCAGTTTAAAGCGAAATGAAAATTTCCTCAAATGAACGAACACAAGAGCACATACCGTTGAATTTAGCCCCGACTCTATTCAAGATGGAGACAAAAGTTTTGTAATTATGGATAACGCACGAAATTTTCGACAATTTGAGACCGATATTATGTGGATTCTATAGAAAGGAATAATTAGAAATGCAGTCTTCTTGTGCACACTGGATTTCGGACGCTGTAAATTGTCAGACAACATACCGTGCACATGGTGAAAGCTGTAATTTTTACTATCTGACCAAATGAAAAATCCCTGTAAACATTGACTAAACGAAAAAATGCACACAATTTGATACCAATTTTGAATAGATTTCTTTTACTGGAAAAAAGTTATAAACAAGTGAAGTATGACTGATCTCCAAGTTCAGGGCCGCATGAAAATTTCCTCAAATGAACGAACACAAGAGCACATACCGTTGAATTTAGCCCCGACACTATTCAAGATGGAGACAAAAGTTTTGTAATTATGAATAACGGACGAAATTCTCGACAATTTGACACCGATATTATGTGGATTCTATAGAAAGGAATAATTAGAAATGCAGTCTTCTTGTGCACACTCGATTTCGGACGCTGTAAATTGACAGACGACATACCACGCACATGGTGAAAGCTGTAATTTTTACTATCTGACCAAATGAAAAATCCCTGTAAACATTGACTAAACGAAAAAATGCACACAATTTGATACCAATTTTGAATAGATTTCTTTTACTGGAAAAAAGTTATAAACAAGTGAAGTATGACTGATATCCCAGTTTAAAGCCAAATGAAAATTTCCTCAAATGAACGAACACAAGAGCACATACCGTTGAATTTAGCCCCGACTCTATTCAAGATAGAGACAAAAGTTTTGTAATTATGGATAACGCACGAAATTTTCGACAATTTGAGACCGATATTATGTGGATTCTATAGAAAGGAATAATTAGAAATGCAGTCTTCTTGTGCACACTCGATTTCGGACGCTGTAAATTGTCAGACAACATACCGCGCACATGGTGAAAGCTGTAATCTTTACTATCTGACCAAATGAAAAATCCCTGTAAACATTGACTAAACGAAAAAATGCACACAATTTGATACCAATTTTGAATAGATTTCTTTTACTGGAAAAAAGTTATAAACAAGTGAAGTATGACTGATCTCCAAGTTCAGGGCCGCATGAAAATTTCCTCAAATGAACGAACACAAGAGCACATACCGTTGAATTTAGCCCCGACTCTATTCAAGATGGAGACAAAAGTTTTGTAATTATGGATAACGCACAAAATTTTCGACAATTTGACACCGATATTATGTGGATTCTATAGAAAGGAATAATTAGAAATGCAGTCTTCTTGTGCACACTCGATTTCGGACGCTGTAAATTGTCAGACAACATACCGTGCACATGGTGAAAGCTGTAATTTTTACTATCTGACCAAATGAAAAATCCCTGTAAACATTGACTAAACGAAAAATGCACACAATTTGATAACAATTTTGAAAAGTCTACTTTTACTGGAAAAAAGTTATAAACAAGTGAAGTATGACTGATATCCCAGTTTAAAGCGAAATGAAAATTTCCTCAAATGAACGAACACAAGAGCACATACCGTTGAATTTAGCCCCGACTCTATTCAAGATGGAGACAAAAGTTTTGTAATTATGGATAACGCACGAAATTTTCGACAATTTGAGACCGATATTATGTGGATTCTATAGAAAGGAATAATTAGAAATGCAGTCTTCTTGTGCACACTGGATTTCGGACGCTGTAAATTGTCAGACAACATACCGTGCACATGGTGAAAGCTGTAATTTTTACTATCTGACCAAATGAAAAATCCCTGTAAACATTGACTAAACGAAAAAATGCACACAATTTGATACCAATTTTGAATAGATTTCTTTTACTGGAAAAAAGTTATAAACAAGTGAAGTATGACTGATCTCCAAGTTCAGGGCCGCATGAAAATTTCCTCAAATGAACGAACACAAGAGCACATACCGTTGAATTTAGCCCCGACACTATTCAAGATGGAGACAAAAGTTTTGTAATTATGAATAACGGACGAAATTCTCGACAATTTGACACCGATATTATGTGGATTCTATAGAAAGGAATAATAAGAAATGCAGTCTTCTTGTGCACACTCGATTTCGGACGCTGTAAATTGACAGACGACATACCACGCACATGGTGAAAGCTGTAATTTTTACTATCTTACCAAATGAAGAATCCCTGTAAACATTGACTAAACGAAAAAATGCACACAATTTGATACCAATTTTGAATAGATTTCTTTTACTGGAAAAAAGTTATAAACAAGTGAAGTATGACTGATATCCCAGTTTAAAGCGAAATGAAAATTTCCTCAAATGAACGAACACAAGAGCACATACCGTTGAATTTAGCCCCGACTCTATTCAAGATGGAGACAAAAGTTTTGTAATTATGGATAACGCACGAAATTTTCGACAATTTGAGACCGATATTATGTGGATTCTATAGAAAGGAATAATTAGAAATGCAGTCTTCTTGTGCACACTCGATTTCGGACGCTGTAAATTGTCAGACAACATACCGCGCACATGGTGAAAGCTGTAATCTTTACTATCTGACCAAATGAAAAATCCCTGTAAACATTGACTAAACGAAAAAATGCACACAATTTGATACCAATTTTGAATAGATTTCTTTTACTGGAAAAAAGTTATAAACAAGTGAAGTATGACTGATCTCCAAGTTCAGGGCCGCATGAAAATTTCCTCAAATGAACGAACACAAGAGCACATACCGTTGAATTTAGCCCCGACACTATTCAAGATGGAGACAAAAGTTTTGTAATTATGAATAACGCACGAAATTCTCGACAATTAGACACCGATATTATGTGGATTCTATAGAAAGGAATAATTAGAAATGCAGTCTTCTTGTGCACACTCGATTTCGGACGCTGTAAATTGACAGACGACATACCACGCACATGGTGAAAGCTGTAATTTTTACTATCTGACCAAATGAAAAATCCCTGTAAACATTGACTAAACGAAAAAATGCACGCAATTTGATACCAATTTTGAATAGATTTCTTTTACTGGAAAAAAGTTATAAACAAGTGAAGTATGACTGATATCCCAGATTAAATCGAAATGAAAATTTCCTCAAATGAACGAACACAAGAGCACATACCGTTGAATTTAGCCCCGACTCTATTCAAGATGGAGACAAAAGTTTTGTAATTATGGATAACGCACGAAATTTTCGACAATTTGAGACCGATATTATGTGGATTCTATAGAAAGGAATAATTAGAAATGCAGTCTTCTTGTGCACACTCGATTTCGGACGCTGTAAATTGTCAGACAACATACCGCGCACATGGTGAAAGCTGTAATCTTTACTATCTGACCAAATGAAAAATCCCTGTAAACATTGACTAAACGAAAAAATGCACACAATTTGATACCAATTTTGAATAGATTTCTTTTACTGGAAAAAAGTTATAAACAAGTGAAGTATGTCTGATCTCCCAGTTTGAAGCCAAATGAAAATTTCCTCAAATGAACGAACACAAGAGCACATACCGTTGAATTTAGCCCCGACTCTATTCAAGATGGAGACAAAAGTTTTGTAATTATGGATAACGCACAAAATTTTCGACAATTTGACACCGATATTATGTGGATTCTATAGAAAGGAATAATTAGAAATGCAGTCTTCTTGTGCACACTCGATTTCGGACGCTGTAAATTGTCAGACAACATACCGTGCACATGGTGAAAGCTGTAATTTTTACTATCTGACCAAATGAAAAATCCCTGTAAACATTGACTAAACGAAAAATGCACACAATTTGATAACAATTTCGAAAAGTCTACTTTTACTGGAAAAAAGTTATAAACAAGTGAAGTATGACTGATATCCCAGTTTAAAGCGAAATGAAAATTTCCTCAAATGAACGAACACAAGAGCACATACCGTTGAATTTAGCCCCGACTCTATTCAAGATGGAGACAAAAGTTTTGTAATTATGGATAACGCACGAAATTTTCGACAATTTGAGACCGATATTATGTGGATTCTATAGAAAGGAATAATTAGAAATGCAGTCTTCTTGTGCACACTGGATTTCGGACGCTGTAAATTGTCAGACAACATACCGTGCACATGGTGAAAGCTGTAATTTTTACTATCTGACCAAATGAAAAATCCCTGTAAACATTGACTAAACGAAAAAATGCACACAATTTGATACCAATTTTGAATAGATTTCTTTTACTGGAAAAAAGTTATAAACAAGTGAAGTATGACTGATCTCCAAGTTCAGGGCCGCATGAAAATTTCCTCAAATGAACGAACACAAGAGCACATACCGTTGAATTTAGCCCCGACACTATTCAAGGTGGAGACAAAAGTTTTGTAATTATGAATAACGGACGAAATTCTCGACAATTTGACACCGATATTATGTGGATTCTATAGAAAGGAATAATTAGAAATGCAGTCTTCTCGTGCACACTCGATTTCGGACGCTGTAAATTGACAGACGACATACCACGCACATGGTGAAAGCTGTAATTTTTACTATCTGACCAAATGAAAAATCCCTGTAAACATTGACTAAACGAAAAAATGCACACAATTTGATACCAATTTTGAATAGATTTCTTTTACTGGAAAAAAGTTATAAACAAGTGAAGTATGACTGATATCCCAGTTTAAAGCGAAATGAAAATTTCCTCAAATGAACGAACACAAGAGCACATACCGTTGAATTTAGCCCCGACTCTATTCAAGATGGAGACAAAAGTTTTGTAATTATGGATAACGCACGAAATTTTCGACAATTTGAGACCGATATTATGTGGATTCTATAGAAAGGAATAATTAGAAATGCAGTCTTCTTGTGCAATCTCGATTTCGGACGCTGTAAATTGTCAGACAACATACCGCGCACATGGTGAAAGCTGTAATCTTTACTATCTGACCAAATGAAAAATCCCTGTAAACATTGACTAAACGAAAAAATGCACACAATTTGATACCAATTTTGAATAGATTTCTTTTACTGGAAAAAAGTTATAAACAAGTGAAGTATGACTGATCTCCAAGTTCAGGGCCGCATGAAAATTTCCTCAAATGAACGAACACAAGAGCACATACCGTTGAATTTAGCCCCGACTCTATTCAAGATGGAGACAAAAGTTTTGTAATTATGGATAACGCACGAAATTTTCGACAATTTGAGACCGATATTATGTGGATTCTATAGAAAGGAATAATTAGAAATGCAGTCTTCTTGTGCACACTGGATTTCGGACGCTGTAAATTGTCAGACAACATACCGTGCACATGGTGAAAGCTGTAATTTTTACTATCTGACCAAATGAAAAATCCCTGTAAACATTCACTAAACGAAAAATGCACACAATTTGATAACAATTTTGAAAAGTTTACTTTTACTGGAAAAAAGTTATAAACAAGTGAAGTATGACTGATATCCCAGTTTAAAGCGAAATGAAAATTTTCTCAAATGAACGAACACCAGAGCACATACCGTTGAATTTAGCCCCGACTCTATTCAAGATGGAGACAAAAGTTTTGTAATTATGGATAACGCATTAAATTTTCGACAATTTGAGACCTATATTATGTGGATTCTATAGAAAGGAATAATTAGAAATGCAGTCTTCTTGTGCACACTGGATTTCGGACGCTGTAAATTGTCAGACAACATACCGTGCACATGGTGAAAGCTGTAATTTTTACTATCTGACCAAATGAAAAATCCCTGTAAACATTGACTAAACGAAAAAATGCACACAATTTGATACCAATTTTGAATAGATTTCTTTTACTGGAAAAAAGTTATAAACAAGTGAAGTATGACTGATTTCCAAGTTCAGGGCCGCATGAAAATTTCCTCAAATGAACGAACACAAGAGCACATACCGTTGAATTTAGCCCCGACTCTATTCAAGATGGAGACAAAAGTTTTGTAATTATGGATAACGCACGAAATTTTCGACAATTTGAGACCGATATTATGTGCATTCTATAGAAAGGAATAATTAGAAATGCAGTCTTCTTGTGCACACTGGATTTCGGACGCTGTAAATTGTCAGACAACATACCGTGCACATGGTGAAAGCTGTAATTTTTACTATCTGAGCAAATGAAAAATACCTGTAAACATTCACTAAACGAAAAATGCACACAATTTGATAACAATTTTGAAAAGTTTACTTTTACTGGAAAAAAGTTATAAACAAGTGAAGTATGACTGATATCCCAGTTTAAAGCGAAATGAAAATTTTCTCAAATGAACGAACACAAGAGCACATACCGTTGAATTTAGCCCCGACTCTATTCAAGATGGAGACAAAAGTTTTGTAATTATGGATAACGCATTAAATTTTCGACAATTTGAGACCGATATTATGTGGATTCTATAGAAAGGAATAATTAGAAATGCAGTCTTCTTGTGCACACTGCATTTCGGACGCTGTAAATTGTCAGACAACATACCGTGCACATGGTGAAAGCTGTAATTTTTACTATCTGACCAAATGAAAAATCCCTGTAAACATTGACTAAACGAAAAAATGCACACAATTTGATACCAATTTTGAATAGATTTCTTTTACTGGAAAAAAGTTATAAACAAGTGAAGTATGACTGATCTCCAAGTTCAGGGCCGCATGAAAATTTCCTCAAATGAACGAACACAAGAGCACATACCGTTGAATTTAGCCCCGACACTATTCAAGATGGAGACAAAAGTTTTGTAATTATGAATAACGGACGAAATTCTCGACAATTTGACACCTATATTATGTGGATTCTATAGAAAGGAATAATTAGAAATGCAGTCTTCTTGTGCACACTCGATTTCGGACGCTGTAAATTGACAGACGACATACCACGCACATGGTGAAAGCTGTAATTTTTACTATCTGACCAAATGAAAAATCCCTGTAAACATTGACTAAACGAAAAAATGCACACAATTTGATACCAATTTTGAATAGATTTCTTTTACTGGAAAAAGTTATAAACAAGTGAAGTATGACTGATATCCCAGTTTAAAGCGAAATGAAAATTTCCTCAAATGAACGAACACAAGAGCACATACCGTTGAATTTAGCCCCGACTCTATTCAAGATGGAGACAAAAGTTTTGTAATTATGGATAACGCACGAAATTTTCGACAATTTGAGACCGATATTATGTGGATTCTATAGAAAGGAATAATTAGAAATGCAGTCTTCTTGTGCACACTCGATTTCGGACGCTGTAAATTGTCAGACAACATACCGCGCACATGGTGAAAGCTGTAATCTT
Source organism: Acanthosepion esculentum (assembly GCA_964036315.1). NCBI lineage: Eukaryota > Metazoa > Mollusca > Cephalopoda > Sepiida > Sepiidae > Acanthosepion > Acanthosepion esculentum. The sequence continues at coordinate 12,068 of CAXIWW010000826.1, read as the reverse complement.
TACTATCTGACCAAATGAAAAATCCCTGTAAACATTGACTAAACGAAAAAATGCACACAATTTGATACCAATTTTGAATAGATTTCTTTTACTGGAAAAAAGTTATAAACAAGTGAAGTATGACTGATCTCCAAGTTCAGGGCCGCATGAAAATTTCCTCAAATGAACGAACAAAAGAGCACATACCGTTGAATTTAGCCCCGACTCTATTCAAGATGGATACAAAAGTTTTGTAATTATGGATAACGCACGAAATTCTCGACAATTTGACACCGATATTATGTGGATTCTATAGAAAGGAATAATTAGAAATGCAGTCTTCTTGTGCACACTCGATTTCGGACGCTGTAAATTGACAGACGACATACCACGCACATGGTGAAAGCTGTAATTTTTACTATCTGACCAAATGAAAAATCCCTGTAAACATTGACTAAACGAAAAAATGCACACAATTTGATACCAATTTTGAATAGATTTCTTTTACTGGAAAAAAGTTATAAACAAGTGAAGTATGACTGATATCCCAGTTTAAAGCGAAATGAAAATTTCCTCAAATGAACGAACACAAGAGCACATACCGTTGAATTTAGCCCCGACTCTATTCAAGATGGAGACAAAAGTTTTGTAATTATGGATAACGCACGAAATTTTCGACAATTTGAGACCGATATTATGTGGATTCTATAGAAAGGAATAATTAGAAATGCAGTCTTCTTGTGCACACTCGATTTCGGACGCTGTAAATTGTCAGACAACATACCGCGCACATGGTGAAAGCTGTAATTTTTACTATCTGACCAAATGAAAAATCCCTGTAAACATTGACTAAACGAAAAAATGCACACAATTTGATACCAATTTTGAATAGATTTCTTTTACTGGAAAAAAGTTATAAACAAGTGAAGTATGACTGATCTCCAAGTTCAGGGCCGCATGAAAATTTCCTCAAATGAACGAACACAAGAGCACATACCGTTGAATTTAGCCCCGACTCTATTCAAGATGGAGACAAAAGTTTTGTAATTATGGATAACGCACGAAATTTTCGACAATTTGAGACCGATATTATGTGGATTCTATAGAAAGGAATAATTAGAAATGCAGTCTTCTTGTGCACACTCGATTTCGGACGCTGTAAATTGTCAGACAACATACCGTGAACATGGTGAAAGCTGTAATCTTTACTATCTGACCAAATGAAAAATCCCTGTAAACATTGACTAAACGAAAAATGCACACAATTTGATAACAATTTTGAAAAGTCTACTTTTACTGGAAAAAAGTTATAAACAAGTGAAGTATGACTGATATCCCAGTTTAAAGCGAAATGAAAATTTCCTCAAATGAACGAACACAAGAGCACATACCGTTGAATTTAGCCCCGACTCTATTCAAGATGGAGACAAAAGTTTTGTAATTATGGATAACGCACGAAATTTTCGACAATTTGAGACCGATATTATGTGGATTCTATAGAAAGGAATAATTAGAAATGAAGTCTTCTTGTGCACACTCGATTTCGGACGCTGTAAATTGTCAGACAACATACCGTGCACATGGTGAAAGCTGTAATCTTTACTATCTGACCAAATGAAAAATCCCTGTAATCATTGACTAAACGAAAAAATGCACACAATTTGATACCAATTTTGAATAGATTTCTTTTACTGGAAAAAAGTTATAAACAAGTGAAGTATGACTGATCTCCAAGTTCAGGGCCGCATGAAAATTTCCTCAAATGAACGAACACAAGAGCACATACCGTTGAATTTAGCCCCGACTCTATTCAAGATGGAGACAAAAGTTTTGTAATTATGGATAACGCACGAAATTTTCGACAATTTGAGACCGATATTATGTGGATTCTATAGAAAGGAATAATTAGAAATGCAGTCTTCTTGTGCACACTGGATTTCGGACGCTGTAAATTGTCAGACAACATACCGTGCACATGGTGAAAGCTGTAATTTTTACTATCTGACCAAATGAAAAATCCCTGTAAACATTCACTAAACGAAAAATGCACACAATTTGATAACAATTTTGAAAAGTTTACTTTTACTGGAAAAAAGTTATAAACAAGTGAAGTATGACTGATATCCCAGTTTAAAGCGAAATGAAAATTTTCTCAAATGAACGAACACCAGAGCACATACCGTTGAATTTAGCCCCGACTCTATTCAAGATGGAGACAAAAGTTTTGTAATTATGGATAACGCATTAAATTTTCGACAATTTGAGACCTATATTATGTGGATTCTATAGAAAGGAATAATTAGAAATGCAGTCTTCTTGTGCACACTGGATTTCGGACGCTGTAAATTGTCAGACAACATACCGTGCACATGGTGAAAGCTGTAATTTTTACTATCTGACCAAATGAAAAATCCCTGTAAACATTGACTAAACGAAAAAATGCACACAATTTGATACCAATTTTGAATAGATTTCTTTTACTGGAAAAAAGTTATAAACAAGTGAAGTATGACTGATTTCCAAGTTCAGGGCCGCATGAAAATTTCCTCAAATGAACGAACACAAGAGCACATACCGTTGAATTTAGCCCCGACTCTATTCAAGATGGAGACAAAAGTTTTGTAATTATGGATAACGCACGAAATTTTCGACAATTTGAGACCGATATTATGTGCATTCTATAGAAAGGAATAATTAGAAATGCAGTCTTCTTGTGCACACTGGATTTCGGACGCTGTAAATTGTCAGACAACATACCGTGCACATGGTGAAAGCTGTAATTTTTACTATCTGAGCAAATGAAAAATACCTGTAAACATTCACTAAACGAAAAATGCACACAATTTGATAACAATTTTGAAAAGTTTACTTTTACTGGAAAAAAGTTATAAACAAGTGAAGTATGACTGATATCCCAGTTTAAAGCGAAATGAAAATTTTCTCAAATGAACGAACACAAGAGCACATACCGTTGAATTTAGCCCCGACTCTATTCAAGATGGAGACAAAAGTTTTGTAATTATGGATAACGCATTAAATTTTCGACAATTTGAGACCGATATTATGTGGATTCTATAGAAAGGAATAATTAGAAATGCAGTCTTCTTGTGCACACTGCATTTCGGACGCTGTAAATTGTCAGACAACATACCGTGCACATGGTGAAAGCTGTAATTTTTACTATCTGACCAAATGAAAAATCCCTGTAAACATTGACTAAACGAAAAAATGCACACAATTTGATACCAATTTTGAATAGATTTCTTTTACTGGAAAAAAGTTATAAACAAGTGAAGTATGACTGATCTCCAAGTTCAGGGCCGCATGAAAATTTCCTCAAATGAACGAACACAAGAGCACATACCGTTGAATTTAGCCCCGACACTATTCAAGATGGAGACAAAAGTTTTGTAATTATGAATAACGGACGAAATTCTCGACAATTTGACACCTATATTATGTGGATTCTATAGAAAGGAATAATTAGAAATGCAGTCTTCTTGTGCACACTCGATTTCGGACGCTGTAAATTGACAGACGACATACCACGCACATGGTGAAAGCTGTAATTTTTACTATCTGACCAAATGAAAAATCCCTGTAAACATTGACTAAACGAAAAAATGCACACAATTTGATACCAATTTTGAATAGATTTCTTTTACTGGAAAAAAGTTATAAACAAGTGAAGTATGACTGATATCCCAGTTTAAAGCGAAATGAAAATTTCCTCAAATGAACGAACACAAGAGCACATACCGTTGAATTTAGCCCCGACTCTATTCAAGATGGAGACAAAAGTTTTGTAATTATGGATAACGCACGAAATTTTCGACAATTTGAGACCGATATTATGTGGATTCTATAGAAAGGAATAATTAGAAATGCAGTCTTCTTGTGCACACTCGATTTCGGACGCTGTAAATTGTCAGACAACATACCGCGCACATGGTGAAAGCTGTAATCTTTACTATCTGACCAAATGAAAAATCCCTGTAAACATTGACTAAACGAAAAAATGCACACAATTTGATACCAATTTTGAATAGATTTCTTTTACTGGAAAAAAGTTATAAACAAGTGAAGTATGACTGATCTCCAAGTTCAGGGCCGCATGAAAATTTCCTCAAATGAACGAACAAAAGAGCACATACCGTTGAATTTAGCCCCGACTCTATTCAAGATGGATACAAAAGTTTTGTAATTATGGATAACGCACGAAATTCTCGACAATTTGACACCGATATTATGTGGATTCTATAGAAAGGAATAATTAGAAATGCAGTCTTCTTGTGCACACTCGATTTCGGACGCTGTAAATTGACAGACGACATACCACGCACATGGTGAAAGCTGTAATTTTTACTATCTGACCAAATGAAAAATCCCTGTAAACATTGACTAAACGAAAAAATGCACACAATTTGATACCAATTTTGAATAGATTTCTTTTACTGGAAAAAAGTTATAAACAAGTGAAGTATGACTGATATCCCAGTTTAAAGCGAAATGAAAATTTCCTCAAATGAACGAACACAAGAGCACATACCGTTGAATTTAGCCCCGACTCTATTCAAGATGGAGACAAAAGTTTTGTAATTATGGATAACGCACGAAATTTTCGACAATTTGAGACCGATATTATGTGGATTCTATAGAAAGGAATAATTAGAAATGCAGTCTTCTTGTGCACACTCGATTTCGGACGCTGTAAATTGTCAGACAACATACCGCGCACATGGTGAAAGCTGTAATTTTTACTATCTGACCAAATGAAAAATCCCTGTAAACATTGACTAAACGAAAAAATGCACACAATTTGATACCAATTTTGAATAGATTTCTTTTACTGGAAAAAAGTTATAAACAAGTGAAGTATGACTGATCTCCAAGTTCAGGGCCGCATGAAAATTTCCTCAAATGAACGAACACAAGAGCACATACCGTTGAATTTAGCCCCGACTCTATTCAAGATGGAGACAAAAGTTTTGTAATTATGGATAACGCACGAAATTTTCGACAATTTGAGACCGATATTATGTGGATTCTATAGAAAGGAATAATTAGAAATGCAGTCTTCTTGTGCACACTCGATTTCGGACGCTGTAAATTGTCAGACAACATACCGTGCACATGGTGAAAGCTGTAATCTTTACTATCTGACCAAATGAAAAATCCCTGTAAACATTGACTAAACGAAAAATGCACACAATTTGATAACAATTTTGAAAAGTCTACTTTTACTGGAAAAAAGTTATAAACAAGTGAAGTATGACTGATATCCCAGTTTAAAGCGAAATGAAAATTTCCTCAAATGAACGAACACAAGAGCACATACCGTTGAATTTAGCCCCGACTCTATTCAAGATGGAGACAAAAGTTTTGTAATTATGGATAACGCACGAAATTTTCGACAATTTGAGACCGATATTATGTGGATTCTATAGAAAGGAATAATTAGAAATGAAGTCTTCTTGTGCACACTCGATTTCGGACGCTGTAAATTGTCAGACAACATACCGTGCACATGGTGAAAGCTGTAATCTTTACTATCTGACCAAATGAAAAATCCCTGTAATCATTGACTAAACGAAAAAATGCACACAATTTGATACCAATTTTGAATAGATTTCTTTTACTGGAAAAAAGTTATATACAAGTGAAGTATGACTGATCTCCAAGTTCAGGGCCGCATGAAAATTTCCTCAAATGAACGAACACAAGAGCACATACCGTTGAATTTAGCCCCGACTCTATTCAAGATGGAGACAAAAGTTTTGTAATTATGGATAACGCACGAAATTTTCGACAATTTGAGACCGATATTATGTGGATTCTATAGAAAGGAATAATTAGAAATGCAGTCTTCTTGTGCACACTGGATTTCGGACGCTGTAAATTGTCAGACAACATACCGTGCACATGGTGAAAGCTGTAATTTTTACTATCTGACCAAATGATAAATCCCTGTAAACATTGACTAAACCAAATAATGCACACAATTTGATACCAATTTTGAATAGATTTCTTTTACTGGAAAAAAGTTATAAACAAGTGAAGTATGACTGATCTCCAAGTTCAGGGCCGCATGAAAATTTCCTCAAATGAACGAACACAAGAGCACATACCGTTGAATTTAGCCCCGACACTATTCAAGATGGAGACAAAAGTTTTGTAATTATGAATAACGCACGAAATTCTGGACAATTTGACACCGATATTATGTGGATTCTATAGAAAGGAATAATTAGAAATGCAGTCTTCTTGTGCATACTCGATTTCGGACGCTGTAAATTGACAGACGACATACCACGCACATGGTGAAAGCTGTAATTTTTACTATCTGACCAAATGAAAAATCCCTGTAAACATTGACTAAACGAAAAAATGCACACAATTTGATACCAATTTTGAATAGATTTCTTTTACTGGAAAAAAGTTATAAACAAGTGAAGTATGACTGATATCCCAGTTTAAAGCGAAATGAAAATTTCCTCAAATGAACGAACACAAGAGCACATACCGTTGAATTTAGCCCCGACTCTATTCAAGATGGAGACAAAAGTTTTGTAATTATGGATAACGCACGAAATTTTCGACAATTTGAGACCGATATTATGTGGATTCTATAGAAAGGAATAATTAGAAATGCAGTCTTCTTGTGCACACTCGATTTCGGACGCTGTAAATTGTCAGACAACATACCGTGCACATGGTGAAAGCTGTAATCTTTACTATCTGACCAAATGAAAAATCCCTGTAAACATTGACTAAACGAAAAAATGCACACAATTTGATACCAATTTTGAATAGATTTCTTTTACTGGAAAAATGTTATAAACAAGTGAAGTATGACTGATCTCCAAGTTCAGGGCCGCATGAAAATTTCCTCAAATGAACGAACACAAGAGCACATACCGTTGAATTTAGCCCCGACTCTATTCAAGATGGAGACAAAAGTTTTGTAATTATGAATAACGCACGAAATTCTCGACAATTTGACACCGATATTATGTGGATTCTATAGAAAGGAATAATTAGAAATGCAGTCTTCTTTTGCACACTCGATTTCGGACGCTGTAAATTGTCAGACGACATACCACGCACATGGTGAAAGCTGTTATTTTTACTATCTGACCAAATGAAAAATCCCTGTAAACATTGACTAAACGAATAAATGCACACAATTTGATACCAATTTTGAATAGATTTCTTTTACTGGAAAAAAGTTATAAACAAGTGAAGTATGACTGATCTCCCAGTTTAGGGCCGCATGAAAATTTCCTCAAATGAACGAACACAAGACCACATACCGTTGAATTTAGCCCCGACTCTATTCAAGATGGAGACAAAAGTTTTGTAATTATGGATAACGCACGAAATTTTCGACAATTTCAGACCGATATTATGTGGATTCTATAGAAAGGAATAATTAGAAATGCAGTCTTCTTGTGCACACTGGATTTCGGACGCTGTAAATTGTCAGACAACATACCGTGCACATGGTGAAAGCTGTAATTTTTACTATCTGACCAAATGAAAAATCCCTGTAAACATTGACTAAACGAAAAAATGCACACAATTTGATACCAATTTTGAATAGATTTCTTTTACTGGAAAAAAGTTATAAACAAGTGAAGTATGACTGATATGCCAGTTTAAAGCGAAATGAAAATTTTCTCAAATGAACGAACACAAGAGCACATACCGTTGAATTTAGCCCCGACTCTATTCAAGATGGAGACAAAAGTTTTGTAATTATGAATAACGCACGAAATTCTCGACAATTTGAGACCGATATTATGTGGATTCTATAGAAAGGAATAATTAGAAATGCAGTCTTCTTGTGCACACTGGATTTCGGGCGCTGTAAATTGTCAGACAACATACCGTGCACATGGTGAAAGCTGTAATTTTTACTATCTGACCAAATGAAAAATCCCTGTAAACATTGACTAAACGAAAAATGCACACAATTTGATAAGAATTTTGAAAAGTTTACTTTTACTGGAAAAAATTATAAACAAGTGAAGTATGACTGATATCCCAGTTTAAAGCGAAATGAAAATTTCCTCAAATGAACGAACACAAGACCACATACCGTTGAATTTAGCCCCGACTCTATTCAAGATGGAGACAAAATTTTTGTAATTATGGATAACGCACGAAATTTGAGACCGATATTATGTGGATTCTATAGAAAGGAATAATTAGAAATGCAGTCTTCTTGTGCACACTGGATTTCGGACGCTGTAAATTGTCAGACAACATACCGTGCACATGGTGAAAGCTGTAATTTTTACTATCTGACCAAATGAAAAATCCCTGTAAACATTGACTAAACGAAAAAATGCACACAATTTGATACCAATTTTGAATAGATTTCTTTTACTGGAAAAAAGTTATAAACAAGTGAAGTATGACTGATATGCCAGTTTAAAGCGAAATGAAAATTTTCTCAAATGAACGAACACAAGAGCACATACCGTTGAATTTAGCCCCGACTCTATTCAAGATGGAGACAAAAGTTTTGTAATTATGGATAACGCACGAAATTTTCGACAATTTGAGACCGATATTATGTGGATTCTATAGAAAGGAATAATTAGAAATGCAGTCTTCTTGTGCACACTCGATTTCGGACGCTGTAAATTGTCAGACAACATACCGTGCACATGGTGAAAGCTGTAATTTTTACTATCTGACCAAATGAAAAATCCCTGTAAACATTGACTAAACGAAAAATGCACACAATTTGATAACAATTTTGAAAAGTCTACTTTTACTGGAAAAAAGTTATAAACAAGTGAAGTATGACTGATATCCCAGTTTAAAGCGAAATGAAAATTTCCTCAAATGAACGAACACAAGAGCACATACCGTTGAATTTAGCCCCGACTCTATTCAAGATGGAGACAAAAGTTTTGTAATTATGGATAACGCACGAAATTTTCGACAATTTGAGACCGATATTATGTGGATTCTATAGAAAGGAATAATTAGAAATGAAGTCTTCTTGTGCACACTCGATTTCGGACGCTGTAAATTGTCAGACAACATACCGTGCACATGGTGAAAGCTGTAATTTTTACTATCTGACCAAATGAAAAATCCCTGTAAACATTGACTAAACGAAAAATGCACACAATTTGATAACAATTTTGAAAAGTTTACTTTTACTGGAAAAACTTATAAACAAGTGAAGTATGACTGATATCCCAGTTTAAAGCGAAATGAAAATTTCCTCAAATGAACGAACACAAGAGCACATACCGTTGAATTTAGCCCCGACTCTATTCAAGATGGAGAGAAAAGTTTTGTAATTATGAATAACGCACGAAATTCTCGACAAGTTGACACCGATATTATGTGGATTCTATAGAAAGGAATAATTGGAAATGCAGTCTTCTTGTGCACACTCGATTTCGGACGCTGTAAATTGTCAGACGACATACCACGCACATGGTGAAAGCTGTAATTTTTACTATCTGACCAAATGAAAAATCCCTGTAAACATTGACTAAACGAAAAAATGCACACAATTTGATACCAATTTTGAATAGATTTCTTTTACTGGAAAAAAGTTATAAACAAGTGAAGTATGACTGATCTCCCAGTTTAGGGCCGCATGAAAATTTCCTCAAATGAACGAACACAAGACCACATACCGTTGAATTTAGCCCCGACTCTATTCAAGATGGAGACAAAAGTTTTGTAATTATGGATAACGCACGAAATTTTCGACAATTTGAGACCGATATTATGTGGATTCTATAGAAAGGAATAATTAGAAATGCAGTCTTCTTGTGCACACTGGATTTCGGACGCTGTAAATTGTCAGACAACATACCGTGCACATGGTGAAAGCTGTAATTTTTACTATCTGACCAAATGAAAAATCCCTGTAAACATTCACTAAACGAAAAATGCACACAATTTGATAACAATTTTGAAAAGTTTACTTTTACTGGAAAAATGTTATAAACAAGTGAAGTATGACTGATATCCCAGTTTAAAGCGAAATGAAAATTTCCTCAAATGAACGAACACAAGAGCACATACCGTTGAATTTAGCCCCGACTCTATTCAAGATGGAGACAAAAGTTTTGTAATTATGAATAACGGACGAAATTCTGGACAATTTGACACCGATATTATGTGGATTCTTTAGAAAGGAATAATTAGAAATGCAGTCTTCTTGTGCACACTCGATTTCGGACGCTGTAAATTGTCAGACGACATACCACGCACATGGTGAAAGCTGTAATTTTTACTATCTGACCAAATGAAAAATCCCTGTAAACATTGACTAAACGAAAAAATGCACACAATTTGATACCAATTTTAAATAGATTTCTTTTACTGGAAAAAAGTTATAAACATGTGAAGTATGACTGATATCCCACTTTAAAGCGAAAAGAAAATTTTCTCAAATGAACGAACACAAGAGCACATACCGTTGAATTTAGCCCCGACTCTATTCAAGATGGAGACAAAAGTTTTGTAATTATGGATAACGCATGAAATTTTCGACAATTTGAGACCGATATTATGTGGATTCTATAGAAAGGAATAATTAGAAATGCAGTCTTCTTGTGCATACTCGATTTCGGACGCTGTAAATTGTCAGACGACATACCACGCACATGGTGAAAGCTGTAATTTTTACTATCTGACCAAATGAAAAATCCCGGTAAACATGGACTAAACGAAAAAATGCACATTATTTGATACCAATTTTGAATAGATTTCTTTTCCTGGAAAAAAGTTATAAACAAGTGAAATATGACTGATCTCCCAGTTTAGGGCCGCATGAAAATTTCCTCAAATGAACGAACACAAGACCACATACCGTTGAATTTAGCCCCGACTCTATTCAAGATGGAGACAAATGTTTTCTAATTATGGATAACGCACGAAATTTTCGACAATTTCAGACCGATATTATGTGGATTCTATAGAAAGGAATAATTAGAAATGCAGTCTTCTTGTGCATACTCGATTTCGGACGCTGTCAATTGTCAGACGACATACCACGCACATGGTGACAGCTGTAATTTTTACTATCTGACCAATTGAAAAATCCCTGTAAACATTGACTAAACGAAAAAATGCACACAATTTGATACCAATTTTGAATAGATTTCTTTTTCTGGAAAAAAGTTATAAACAAGTGAAGTATGACTGATATCCCAGTTTAAACGAAATGAAAATTTTCTCAAATGAACGAATACAAGAGCACATACTGTTGAATTTAGCCCCGACTCTATTCAAGATGGAGACAAAAGTTTTGTAATTATGGATAACGCACGAAATTTTCGACAATTTGACACCGATATTATGTGGATTCTATAGAAAGGAATAATTAGAAATGCAGTCTTCTTGTGCACACTGGATTTCGGACGCTGTAAATTGTCAGACAACATACCGTGCACATGGTGAAAGCTGTAATTTTTACTATCTGACCAAATGAAAAATCCCTGTAAACATTGACTAAACGAAAAAATGCACACAATTTGATACCAATTTTGAATAGATTTCTTTTACTGGAAAAAAGTTATAAACAAGTGAAGTATGACTGATCTCCCAGTTCAGGGCCGCATGAAAATTTCCTCAAATGAACGAACACAAGAGCACATACCGTTGAAGTTAGCCCCGACTCTATTCAAGATGGAGACAAAAGTTTTGTAATTATGAATAACGCACGAAATTCTCGACAATTTGACACCGATATTATGTGGATTCTATAGAAAGGAATAATTAGAAATGCAGTCTTCTTGTGCACACTCGATTTCGGACGCTGTAAATTGTCAGACGACATACCGTGCACATGGTGAAAGCTGTAATTTCTACTATCTGACCAAATGAAAAATCCCTGTAAACATTGACTAAGCGAAAAAATGCACACAATTTGATACGAATTTTGAATAGATTTCTTTTACTGGAAAAAAGTTATAAACAAGTGAAGTATGACTGATCTCCCAGTTTAGGGCCGCATGAAAATTTCCTCAAATGAACGAACACAAGACCACATACCGTTGAATTTAGCCCCGACTCTATTCAAGATGGAGACAAAAGTTTTGTAATTA